>JADWOT020000478.1:0-84168 GCA_036345935.2 Taenia hydatigena
TATTATATTTCGCCTATTCGTCGAAGTTGGATGGGCACTGCTGACTCTAGTGTGCGAGAGCTTGCTTTGATCTTTCTGCCAAACCCTTGTTCCAAGTCTAGTACTCGTCTGGCAAGACGAAACGTTGAACATTGCAACGCAAACTTTTACAAAACATACTACTGCTAATTTGCAAGTAGTAACATTTCGTTAGCTTTTAACTTCTTCCTGTGACACGAACATTGCGAGCTAACTCATGTCGATGTGAATGTACTTGCGCATTCACTAAACCTTTTTAAACTATCTAAAACAGGAGTGTGCTTAGCATTCTACAAAGCGATGGATTAGTTTTCAATAAATTTTTATCCACTCCTATGTTTGTCAATTTAAAATTTTTACATGCGTGGACAAAGCCACAAGACCAAGAACCGTCAAAATCCAGTTTGATGGCATAATACTTCCCAAATGACAGTCCGCTTTGTGCATGCGCACATAGGACCTACTTACCATCCCTCCCAATCTTTTAGCTTTTAACATCGTTAGAATTAGCAAGACTCAGCACACTTTCACAATTCAACTAGTATGAAACAGAAATGACTTCTCGATATGTTTTGTTTCCACTCCTCATAAAGTAGTCGTTCAATGCCTCGTGTGTGTAAGGCAGCATTAAGTGGAGTGTCTCCCGCGCCCTGCAACTTTCATTTCCTTCAAACTATTACCTAATTTCGTGAGTCCCTCTTTCGCCCTCTAGCAGTCAAACTGGTGCCACCAGCACACTTCTTGGCGAATTTTACAACCAGGAATTTGAAGCTGAAGTGGATCTACACCTCTTCTGAAAGAGTGCATTTGTACATGCCTTTAATCAAGTGAGTGAGTGAAGTGCCATTTGATGAGAAGGAGGCAACACGCAAGTGCCACACTGGCTTGGACTGCCCCACGCCGAGGTGACGAGTCTGCATAGCAACGAAGAATGCAAATGGAGGTATAATCAAACCAGAAGTGCTTGCTGGAAAAGAAGCTCATTTGTATGTGTAGAAGTGGGAATTATTGCGGCAAGTGAAATCCAACACGGCATCTGCATTTACTTCATTTCAAGCTGCCTACGCTCCCTCTTCTGCAACTTAGAGTTCCTAAAAATTCTTGAGGTGATCCCAATAGCATCAGCACCATTGATACAACATTCTCATTTGACTCCAAAATGGCTTTTCCTAAAGAAACCAAATTATTCAATAAACGAACCTGCAACCTGGGAAAATGGTTGTGGACAATGGGCATTCAGTAAAAAGGACAAACGCAATGCGTAAACGCTTCGCGTCACTAACTGCCCATGAATCATTCAAACTAGGATTGTATTACCTACCCAGTTTCAACCCGACGAACTAAACCAACAAATGTATTCCTTTGCAGTGCACACCGCTTCCATCCACCTATTGGGGAACACTCGAGCGTGACCAGTACCACAACGAAGCAATGATTAAAAACTTATCACACGCTACGATGAATATTAGTGGATGCCTTTCGAAGCAGGATGAATTTGTCATAGCTGTGTTTCCATGTAAGGTGAAACGACGCTGAATTCTTCCAAACTTTTAACTGGCCTTTGGTATTATAAAAAAAGCGACGCGAAAATGGGTCAAAAGGCATTTGAATTTACAACGACACGACGCCTAGAGACCGACGAGGCTGGTGGGGTGTGTTGATGACCACGCACCACACAATCATTTCCTGCCATTGCACAACTCCATAGTTGGGCTTGATGCCACGCCTTTACTGTGAGTGTGGTTACCCCGTTAAGTAGGCAACTATGGCATCAATACCACGCCTATTTTACTGCTACGAGCCATTAACTTGATAAGACACAAGGCCATTCCCTAGGCAGTTCTTGCGTATTTGCAGTTGGCATTGTCCACGCACGTGCCATTGTGTATTTAGAGTAATGTAAATATTGGGCCTTTATCTGCGAAATAATCTTCAAGTGTCGAATTTAACACGACCTGTCATTATCAGCATCGACAGTAAGACACCTCATAACGAGTGATGAAATTAAACTAACGTAGACCAGCACTGATTTATTCACGAATTCTGAAATCCCAAAAATGCTGGTCCACTAGACACTCACCTCTATTGAAGCGGAAACCCAGTGGAAGTGCAAAAGTGTCTTTTGCATAACTTTTTTTGCATATAAGAGGTCTGGGAGTCAGATGTGTTCAACTGCAGTAATTTCAATAAATATATTTTGTGTTTTGATGGCACAGAATGATGTGCTCATGCAGATGAAGTAAGTGCAGTTGTTGCAGAAAGAAGTGGTAAATCCAACCAAAACCAAAGTTGAAATAATTTCTAGAAAACTTTACACAATTCTTGAAAGTGGTGCATACGCCAATAAAATTGGAAAGCGCATGAGTGGTTACCTCCACCCATCTCCACTCTTCATGCCTGCACCAAAACTGTCACCCGTCACGGTAATTAACAAGTTCAGACGAATGAACAGACCCACGTGCGCTGCACACCACCTACAATGAGAGTAGTTTGCTACAGCTGCGCCCGTTCTTAAGACTGCGGACGCAGGTTTGCTAATACATGACATGCCCTTCGTTATGTCTTCGATGAGGCTGTTCTGTAACTGAGAAGAATCAGTTTGTCAGAGGCTGAGTTATCTGGTTGACCGATAATCTCAAATGTGCTGGTTGGCTGTTTTAAGTAAAAACATTGCAAGAGCAAACGTATTATCAGCTTAGGTTCCACATTGCGTTAGCTGTGATTAGTTTAGAAGCTTGTGCTGTCAACTTTGCCATTGTCAACAGCTGAATGCCAAGATTGATGTGATGCCCACGACTTGAGGACTGTCTCAAATCAACTCGACTAAATATGCACTTCATTGTCACGTAGCTGCCTAAAATCGCCTATGCTTTTTAAATTCTTTGTTTTACAACTCAGCGTATCAATTGTCCCTACTATCACTGATTTTTGCTCTGCTCGCGGCCCTGTTTCTTAAGTGCATACTGCACTGCTGCTCCCTTTTTCTTATCTGGCAAGCGCTGTTAGATTTCGGGAGCAGCTCTATAAGCTGGAACGTCTCTAGAAGGAGGAGAATTCAGATGAAGGTATCATTCTTTGCTGCTTGGTTCTGTGTGGTAGGTCACACCGCATGGATTTGGGATGTGCTGACCACAAGGGACTTTTTAGTTGTCTCTAGTAGAAATTGTGGTCAGGATGATGAGGAGGGCAAATATCCCTACCTAATTAAATCCCTTTGAACATAGTTAGATTCTTTGTGGAATCATGCATTTGATTAATTAATTCTGACCGTTTGTGATGATGTCAGTACCAAACAAATTACAGGTTACGCCGGCGACTACATGAGATTGGTGACACACACCCCGAGGAGATGAGTCATGTAATCACGTCCGAGACGCGAATTTGTGTTGGTCAATTTCAAATGAGGCATCATGGCTCGCTGATTGCCTTAAGATGAATTTGTGAGGAAGCAAGATACTGCTCTTCCTCCTGCTGTACTGATTTTAGACGCAGTCGCATCAGCGTCATTTGCGATCCGTTTTATCACATTAAACGCCTTCATGAAGTTAATCTAGCAATTTATGGGGCAAAAATTCTTAATGTTCAACTCTAGTAGAGATTAGATGAAGAGGCCCTTCCTGTATTGTTCAACACCTTCATCTTACGCAACGCCGGGTTGCTCGTGCCTTTAGGCGGTATACAGGCTGCTCTTCCAAGCATCTAGGTCGAACTCGTGTTTAATTTGCTGCTACTTTTAGCATTTCATGCACTCACTCGACCCACATGAGAGAACAATTTTGTGTTATTGAGCCACAATATGCTTTAAATGCGAAGATTTTTCTGCAAGCCAGAGTGTCAAATCACTTATTATCGATAAGCCACTGTTCGGAATGAAGTTATGCAGGTGGTGTGTAGTATCTGGCCTCCTCCAGCCTCAAGAAACGTGTAGCGGAAGCACGATTTCGTCTCGGAAGTTACCGTCCCTCGGAAATGCTTTAGCACCCTTTTACTACAAATGCATAACAATGAATCCACTTTACAAGCCGTCGAAGTAAGCAAGAGACATGAAAGTACTTTCGCACATGTGACGCACACTTGGAGATGAAGTGTGCGAGAAGTGATTGGTCTTAAGTGGGCTCAAACACCTTTGCACTGATGTGAGATGAAATGATAGGGAAATGGGCCTTTGTGTTAGTAAGAAGTAAGTCATTCCACAATTGCTTCTACAATCCACATTGCATGGTCTACTTGGCTGCCTACACACCTTCACCCATTTTACATTGGTGACAGCTCTGGTTCGTCTACATCCACGCATTCGTAGCTTTTACTCCAACCGAAGCCAGTTGTACTTGGGAAAGACGTCTACTGATAGAACGAAGCTCTGTCAGAAGAAGCTGAAAGTTATAGATAAAATACCACGGGAAGCACCTGTATCATGCCACATTTCTAAGTTATGATGCAAGATTTAATGTCATGTTCAGCCAGTACGAAGGTGAGTCAGTTGATTTGAAAAGTTTAGAGAAAGATAGTTTGGATGTCAAAAGGATGTAATAAAAGAGGCCTAATTTACTCTGTCCTGCCAGTATCTGCTAAAATAGAGTTAGAAAAGCATACTGAAATGCGTGAAATTGATTTGGAAGTATGAGTGGCGAAATGCAGCGGGATGTACACAGTACCAAAGGACTACTTTATCAGGAAAGGGAACAAAACTTGTCGCGCAGTCAATTCACTTGATATCATCATGATTGCAAAACAAAACATGTCTTGATTGATGTAAAGAGGGGCAAAGATAGGCAATTGGAAGGAGGAAGAAGAGTGGATTTAGTGTGTGGATGCATCGAGAAAACTTTCACGTGGAAGGCTCTCTTCGTGGCATTGGAAATGACGGTTCTTAGAGTGCTACTGACGCATCAATTGTGACTCATGACGCATATTCCCATTTCCACTTGACTAAGGCACTCAGCTAATTATAGCAGTACGTGCCAACCTATTCATCCACATCCAAACGAGCCTCTCCACCTCACTACCCTGTTCTCTCCTCCTTCTGCTTGCTTTTTGTGCATAGGTCCATTTTATAGTCATGGTTCGAGTTCACCTCGATGTAAACCACGAGGGAATGAATATATCGCTCCACAGACAATATGTGTTTAAACTGTGAAGTCAGCTATGCCAACAATTGACTGTCCTGCCTCCAACTCCACTCATCACCTTCAGTGTTGTCTTACACACCGACACACACACATCATCAAATTAACAAACGAGCACTCTATCACCATAAAAATGGTCGCACGTGCGATTCACCACGTTTCAGCTTAATCATAGAATTGACATTGGTTCCTGTGTGCACCATATGCGGAAAACGGACTGCCACTTGGGTAGTTGCATACCATAGCACTAGAATTTGCTGGTTCTCAGTCCAATAGCCTCTCCAACGCAAGTAGCATTCCCAAATTAGCAAAACAATGCAGTGGATTCATCATTCATCATAACCTGAATAAATGATTTTCTCAAACGTCTGGTAAACCAATGCCTTAGATGGCTCCAAAGGGGTAATGAATTCGTAAGTACATTCTCTTCACATTTGTTTGGTCACAAGTTTCGCTCCATAGGCAAAACCAATCACTGATGGAATGACACTAAGTGCTATTTGATGGCAGCATAATTTGTAAAAATGCCAATCAACGTAAACGACACATGGATGATTGCTGCATGACCGACGATGCAAACAAATGTCCTTTTCCTGCCAGCCTTGTGGGAAGAGACAAAAGTGACACGGTCACTGTGATGTAAGGCTTCTCAAATGGGTCTTTGTAGCGCCACAGGTTTTGGCAAGCATCGTGCAATGCCTAGCATCCTCCACTAATTCAATTCTCCTCGTCACTGGCATCGCTCTTCAATAACCGTTTGAACTGAAGCCTCCGATGTAGACAGATACTTGAATGACCAGCATCCTAGTAGTATTCAACAAATTTATTCTCTAGAGAAGGTTTTTCAATTGTTGTCATACTTGCCGTTCCGTCTTGCTGGACGAGTCCTAGACCAGAGCTATAGGTTCGGCAGAAAGACCAAAAGAAGCTCTCGTGCACCCGAGTCAATGGTACCCATCTGATTTCAACAGTGGTTAATGGGTTCGCCTTAGAATGTGACACTCACTACGCCATCTTCTGCTTTTGCTGCAACCAGGCTGTTAGGCAGAGCGTCTGCATCACTTTGCGGACGTCCTTTCTAAACATTTCATCAAACCACCATTGAGGTAGCACTCCTCGCATTGAGATGAATACGGCACAAGTGATCTCCGAAAAGGCGTCTCGTCGAACGATAAGCACAATGCTGGACAGTTTGTCCCATAATTTAGTCTTCGACAATGCTCGTGTCTCCGCATTTAGTAGAAAGACGTTTTGCCGTTCGAAGTGAGGACTGCAGCAGTAAATTAAATTCACTTCAATCGCCAATCTGCCGGACAGGACATTTGGCGACACATCAATGCAGCGTTTGGGGATGCATCTGTGTCCATGTGGCATGGTTCATACATGAGGTTTGTGAAATTGACTGCTGATAGGATTGCAGAACAAAGTAGACATTCAGTTGCGGTCAGCACGAGGTCAGCACTGTCCATCTAAACACAAGAACACATAATAACTGCACACAAGAAGGTACAATGATGTGCAACAAAGAAACTGACTTCAATTGGGAGTTTTTTATACCAAACACACAAGTACGGCAGGAGAATGCTGCGTGCGTACGTGCGAGTTGCTTGACCTCTTGAAAAAGGTCAAGGATGGTCTCCAACCTCAAGTATAGCATTTCCAACTGTACACAGACGTTGCTAATTGGGGCGTCTACTACAACAACAACAACAACTCACGTTCATCTTTACTAACAATTCAGAAGCTTGCTTGTCAACTCTGTTTTCGTTGGCTACTATATGGCATATTGATTTGGGAATCGCAAATAACCTCAATTTGCAGCAAGTAATTATACGAAATGAGTTGTATGTGTACATTTTAAGCAGAACTTATGCATAGTGAGGGAGGTTTTTGCTGGAGCAATAGCACATTTACAAATGTCAGCAATCATAGCTGGGATGTGACTTGTCGGCCATAGCGTAGCATCAAAGTGCATGGAGAAAACAAAGAGGACAACTTTCTTAGGAGTGCTTCTGGCTTTCCACCAACAAATGCAACAAAATCTATTTGAAATATCAATAAACAATAAGAATAGCCTGAAAATGACACTAAAACAGACATGCTTATTGAAGGTATACGCTTAGAACTTGAGAAATCATTGTCTCGTTTTAGACTATCTAAGTTTCTCTAATCTTAAAAGGAATTTAACTGCATGTGATTGTGTGTTTATCATTTCCTTTGGAGTACCCTTCTCTCTTCGATCAAAAAGAGCTGCATGTGTGCCCTCATTAGCGAAGGAAGCCTTTAGACACAATATGTTGGGTATAGGGTTAGAGTTAGGGTTGATAAATGATTGATAAATGATTGATTGATAAATGAAAGTCTTAATTGTTGTTGACTTGAAATAACTAAGAACGTGGATAGCATGATCGCAGCTGTTTGTATTTCAATGAAAGCCAAGATGAAGTAGGCTGTGGGTTCGTAATCGCCGTTCAAGCTACTTTACCTTTACATCTTCGACAACCAGGATTGGTGCACAAAGTAGGCAGCCTTTCTCAGGTTTAACGGCAAAGCTCCTCCCACTTCTACTCAATACCAGATTAAGTCACGTCAATTAAACAGCTCGAATACATCATTCGCCACAAGCAATGCCTCAGAGGTGAAGTGGTAAGAGCAATTTTCCACTCATGTGGCACTTTAAGCAGTACCAACATTTAGCACCTCATTCGTAAGCTATGCACTAACGGGTAATACCGACATCCGAGGGCCTGCTTTACTTGC
This sequence comes from Taenia hydatigena, assembly GCA_036345935.2. Taxonomy (NCBI): domain Eukaryota; kingdom Metazoa; phylum Platyhelminthes; class Cestoda; order Cyclophyllidea; family Taeniidae; genus Taenia; species Taenia hydatigena. The sequence continues at coordinate 7,905 of JADWOT020000478.1, forward strand.
TTGAGTGCCGTAAAATATGCAGGTTAGATGATGAGGACTTGATTCCACTATTCTCCTCTAATATGCCAGCAAATCATAGTCTGTCAATGGACAATCCACCGAGTGACTTCTGTAATGCCTAGGGTTGAGGGAACCAAAACCACGTGATGCAGAAAATGAAGTGAGTCGAGGCAACACAAATGTAGAATGAGCACAAGTTAAATGTGAGTTCTCCCTCCAGCATGATGCGATCGCTAGAAATAAACTTGGAGTGCAAAACCAAACAGTTCCTTCCCCACTGGATGTTTCGATGCGTCCAAATTCTTGAATTCTAATTCCAGATCCTCCGGTGGTCGGATGAATAGTTCAAGGTCATTTCTACCCCATGCACTTGTTCGAATTTATTCACGGGACAATTACTTTCCTGTCTGCCTTGCAACTATCCTTTTATCAAAATGTCTTGCTCCATAATTTGCAGTTTTGCCATTATTTGCAATTATATGGATAAATATTCCGCACACATGCACCATTGGTGTGATAGGACAGAAAGAAGTCAAATGATTTGCGTACTCTGGTCAGAGTGGTATGATTTGGATTTTACCATTAGGTTGTTATGGTGTGAGTGACGCAAAGTTACACAAATTGCAGCCTACGGACATTTCATGCATTGTTTGCACAACTCAGGTTGGCACGTGGTCCACGAGCAGTTAGCGGAACCGAAGCAAGTCTCGGTTGTGGATGGACGGGACGACGTATCGACTCAACTTGAAGGCAGTCATGCTGCAGGAACAGCCACTTCTCACCTACGGCAGCCTTCAGGTGCGCTTTGCCTCATTCTCATGCCTAGGCATACAGAAATGACAAAGACAAGAATGCTTGCAGATCCGACATTTAAAAGTTACCTGTGCTCGAACGGTTAGACCTACTGCACTCAGAAGTCCTAACATGCAATGGTTAGTTACATTTGTTACCTTTCTATTTGTCGTTTAACTTCCATGCCAGGCTTCAAAGGCGAATTCGACCAGTAGAATGGAAAATCCCAGTGTTTTGATTCAACTGTGCGATTAAGAATTTGTGCACAGAGGCCTTTCATTTGCAGCATCTTGTGGGCTGTTTGATGTTAAAAGACACCAGGAATGTCAGACTTAATAGTAGCAACTTCCATAGTACATTTAGGCACATTTGCTTTTGGAACTACAGAACCTCGTCCTGTCGTGATCCCCAGTCATCCCACCCATGCAGACAAACCCCAAATTTGCGTAAGAGCAGTGACTAACATCGGTCATTCGGCCATCAATTGCTCTTCAGTCTAAAGTGCAAAGCGTCAGGTTAAAGTAATGCCTTATATGGCTGGTAAGTGGACTCGAATAAACAGGTTCTGTTACCGAGCAAGATGGATCATTTGCAAGGAGCCCACCTTGGTGTGCTTTATTTGGATTCTTTGGATTGACAAGTGAAAGGAATGCTTGACGCGCTGCTATCGTGAGTAGCATCATAAAGAGGGAAGAGGAACAATGAAGGCGGGACGGTGGCTTGCAAAGCACTAAAGGCAAAGTGTGTGTCTTTGGACTTTCCCCACATGGAGGACTATCTTCACTTGCCAATGCATGAAATGCATGGCAATGGACAGTAATCAGCAAACAATGGGCGCTAGAATGCTCAGGTGCCTAATACGTGGCCTTGTGGCAAACACATCTAAAGCGTAATCAAAGGGTATTTAAAGTCTTAGTGAACTGTCATGCTAACGACAATCAGGATGGTGGACTGAAACTAAACTTACTAGTGCCAATACAGTAGCGAAGCCTACAGTCTGATTGCGAATGTGTTGATTCGCACGATCACTTGTCAAAGAGAATATTTTGTTGCCTCGATAATTGTAGAGCACTTTCCCTTCGACAAGACCAAGATATTTGTTTTGGGTTTTTCATCTTTTTTCCATTTTGCAACATTTAAAAGGAGAGCATGATCGAGTGGATAGTTTTAGTTTGTGACACTTGACAAATTGATTCAACCTGTTTCATGGAAGTTGGAAAGTAGAAGTTAGGAGGCAGAATATTTTGCAATTGACGCGACGCTTCGTACAGTCCGCAACTGGGTACAGAACCATAAACTGAATGCATCGAGTGCATTAAATATCTCCCGCGATCCACCGGCGCTGTCTGGGCAATAATAATAATAATAATAATAATATTAATTATAGTCAAAAATGACAAAGACCTCTGGCAAGCTTTGTAGCACATGCTATGAGGAACTGTATCGTGGTCTTAAGAGCATTATTAAGTCAACTAAGCAAAGTCTGTCTCGTTCGGATTCTTTATATGCTGTTATACACGACAGTGGAAAACTCAGCAGCGCTCAATTAAATGCGCTGATTAACCTCAGGGTTGAGAGTGATTATGCCTGATGGTATGCCGGTACCAAACAGATCCAAATAAACTGTGACTCAGTGACTGCGACTAGCGGACTCGGCAGTTTGCAGTGACTCGCAAATTTGGGCACACTTGGTCACTTCCTACATGGCGAATCAACCTGCGGCCAGCATGCATTTGTCTTTGTCTTGGTTAGTACCGCAACCATTACCAAGTCACCGGGATCGAACTCATTCCTTGACCAGACTGTAGTCATTCTGCTACAAATCCATCCACACAGCAAAACTTACTCCTAATGCAATCGGTCATTCAATAAACGCAAAAAGTAATCGCTCTTCTGAAGTAGCATACTCAGCAATCAACTGCTGTCACAGTGTTAAGAAACTTCCGTATTCCAGTAGTAATTGGAATCGAACTGACGAGTTCCATGAAAGGGTGAATTTGATCCCCTCCCACTTTTCCACAGGCCGGATAAAGTGGAAAAGCAAGCAACGTGGCCGTAGGTTGAGGACTGGCGAAGTGCTTTGTGTGGTTAACCTATGCTGCAGCAGTGGCCTTCTGGGTGCATTTGTGTCCTCTAATAAACATATTTAAACAGCAAGATCTTCGAGATCTGATGTATAGATACATTGCAAGACATCATATGATAAGTTGGGAGCTCAGTTGTGAGACAAAATGGAAGGGTCTTGCTGAATGTAGGGTCATTAATGTCCATCGCACCACCAAACATTTTGCAGTTAGGACTTTGAGTACTCAACTTCTCAACAATTGTGTCTGTACCAAGTCATTGAACAGCGATTAACTCAGTCGGTGAAGGCTTGCGATTTTGGGATGACCTGATCGTTTAACGCGCTAGGCTAAATGCAATCACACGAGGCACATAGCTTCGAGGAAGCTATGTGCCACACACTTGCTCACTTTTATTCTTATTATTAAGGTGCAGATATTCTCAAGATGTTTGGACATATCAGAGAGACTAAACATGAAGACTACCCCTGGGATGTGTACTACGGCTTCGCTTCCAGTTGACTCATGACAGGTAGTCTCAAACCCATTTATTGACGTGTTCTATGAGCTCGTTTTGGTGTCTAAGTATTAGTTCATGAGCTTATTCCAGCATCCGTGATGGAACATTGATCTCCTCTGAATTTGAGTGCAGATCTACAGCAGAAAAAAGGGTTGTGAACTTTCTGTCGCTACACTGTGATGTCTAAGCATGACTGAGGCTTGCTAATTTCATTCACCATAGCCATTGACTTCTATTGCACCATAGTCATGCACTCAATCTCCGAGTTTTACTCTCCGATTTCGTATTCGCAGAAAACTACCCTTTTGGATTTCAGTTTGGTGACAAAAGGTCCCATCAATGGCATTTCTACACTTAATAAACAATCGCAAAGTACATCCGGAGCAAATTCAATTAATCACGCCACCACTGAGAACATGAGTACAACGCAATCTCAGTCGGGGTAATTTCTAGTGGCATTCATCTTCAACCCAAAGCATGTGGTGTAATCTGCTGTTTCTTACCAAATTGATCCATCTTACTCGTTAAGTGATAAGTAATCGCACGAGCTGCCAACACTGGACACATGATGCTTAGTCATTTCATGTAGATATTTGCATTTTCCTATTGCTAATTGCAAAATTACTCGAGCACAATGATCGAAACACCCAGAACTCTGGGACTAGGCAACTTGTAATGCTAAAGCAGTTCCTGCAGATATCTTGCCACAACGTTGCTAGAGCCGTTTTAAACTGGTATTTGCATGAGCTTCCAAAGTCATCCTTATCAAATCACCCAAACAAAAGTATCAAAAACGAGTGCACAAAGCATATCATCAGTGTTGCATGCGTAGAGGATCCAATTACACAGGGTGCGCAGAGTCATCAACTTGAGCATTCTCAATTCTTTTAGAGAGCACATCGTAGAGACCCCAGTTCAACACATTGCTCCAGTCGGTATAGGTTGGATTTAAGTTTTTGCTACAACATAGCAGCCATTTGGTTTGCATGGTAGCCAGGAGATGGCTGTTGTGTTGTCCAAGGTTCTGGTGGAATTTCATGAGACAACTCATCTCAGTTGACTTATCCACGAGCCTATTGACTAAAACTACTCTAAGCAACTTCTGATGAGGTTGGAGGGATTGTAGGGTGATTGTTAGATTCTGATTAAAAAAGTGCGAGAGATTCACTGCATATATTAGGCAGTGGCAGTAGTCAGGTACAACCGTATACTCGAAGGGAAAAATGCATCTGGCCATAGTATGCATGCTGCCTTCGACACAAGTTGTTACAAAGATAAGCTTGCCATTTGCAACACCATTTGTGCTCTTTAAAAAGTTATGAGATGAATGACGGCTGAGAAGGAATAGCTCTGGCGGATGTAGGCAAATTGTGAATTCACGTGGTGACAGCCAAGCCAGGTGTGGGTCTCTAAACAGCCAAAGGTGTACAGGTGTTTGGTCTCGCATCTGCGGCAGCTCTGTGAAAGTGCGTTGGAGGGGATCAGGCTGGGAATTGTAATATATGATAGCTTGCAGTGCGTTTCGATGAGAATTTGGCTCAGGATGAAGAGAAAGCTTTTGGATAAGGCATTTGTCAATCCAGGTCCACATGTTAATCTGCTGATGGAGGACAGTGGAGAACTTCGGCATTGAAGGTGTTCCCCTCCATCTTGGAATAGCCATGCAACAATTGACCAGATCACAACCGTTGAGATATTGGGATATTTGTAATGTTAATTCAATAGAAAGTTCGGTAATTTTGCGACTTGAGCTGTTTTGAGCCCATGTTTTCAAGAAAGAATGCCATTTCCGGTTATATGGGGTTCAAATGGGCGAAATACAATGGTGCGAAATAGCCAAACAACTGAAAAGGTGTAAACAATAATAATAATTAATGAAAAAGAGATGTCGGCCTTTAGGACCTACCATTGGCGCGAGACGCTAGCGTAGATTGATGGCGTGGTAGATGCGCCGAGGCTTAAATACATTGCGCCTTGGAGGGGGTGTCCGAGTGACCTCACTGTGGTGACAGCTCATTGGTTCTCGCCGTATCGCCTGGTCTGACATTCACGCATCAGCAACACTATCTGACTCCCCTTTATCCGACTATAGGGGCTCCAATCCAATAACATGGAAACTTATAATCTTGCGCGCAGAGTAGTGGCTTGCGGCAACTATGGCATCAATACCACTGCCTATTTCACTGCTACGAGCCATTAACTTGATAAGATAGAAGGCCATTCCCTAGGCAGTCCTTGCGTATTTGCAGTTGGCATTGTCCACGCACGTGCCATGGTGCATTTAGGCTAATGTAGATATTGGGCCGTGAAACAACTATGCCTTTATCTGAGAAATAATCTTCAAGTGTCGACTTTAACATGACCTGTCATTATCAGCATCGAAACTACAACTCCTCATAACGAGTGATGAAATTAAACTAACGTAGACTAGCACTGATTTGTTTACGAATTTTGAAATCCAAAATGTTGGTTGACTAAACACTCACCTCTATTGATGCGGAAACGCGGTGAAAGTGCAAAGTGTCTTTTGCATAAATTTGTTGCATGCAAGAGGTTTGGGAGCCAGAAGATCTATTCAACTGCAGGAACTTAGCAAATATATTTTGTGTTTTGATGGCACAGAAGGCTGTGCTCATGCGAAGAAGGTGATGCTGAGCATTTTGATGGGAAAAGGCTGTTATGATTTGCGTGGCATCGGTCGGTGGGTCTGCAGGGAAGGAGTTAAAAGTGAGGTGCCACAGATGAGCAAAGAGATAAAGGGGGAGGAGGAAGGAAAGCAATGCCGCCTGCGTCGAAGGCGTAATACGAGATGTGCATCTAAGCTCAGATGTCTGCTTCAAAGGCGTTGTGCATCTATGGCACTCTTCTTGAGCAACATTTTGGGTGAACTGCCTGAATCCCCATCTCTTTGGTTCCTTCCACCCATCTTATGCGATCATACCGACCTAGACCAGTGCTCTCACGAAGCAACTGATTTTCATTTGAGGAGGACGAGATCCTTCTAATTTGCATTCGGCTTGTTTGCGTCAATGTTAGAGACGATGTTAAACTCCTACAAACTTCTCGCTGACCTTCACTATTGGTGACATCTGTGATGGAAGTGAGACGAGCAGCCGTTCCCATCCGAAAAGACATGCTGCCCTAGAGACCGGCAGGGCTGGTGATGAGGGATGATGACCACGCACCAGGAACTCGATGCCTCCCATCCCACAACTCCACAGTTTGACCTGCTGCCACGCATTCACTACCAGTGTGAATAGCTTGTAGCATGAGAATATATAATCAGGTCCACTGCGATTTAAACAATTCCATCACGGTCTTTCTAGGAAAAGGCGATTAGGTTGAATGAAAGACGTGCGACCGTAACGTCAGAAACTGATAGAATCCTTTTGCTTTCAGTGGCGTTTGATGTACGTCAGATTAAACGCAGTTACATTAGGCATGCACTGCAAAGGAGCTGACGAAAAGACTAGACTACGCTGCACGATACAAAAATGAGGCTCTGAATGTAAAAGTCAGGTAAATGACTTGTAAAGAGTCGATTTGTGATTTTCATCAGTGCAGTGAGATGAATGTCTACCTCTCACTGGATTTAACAACTTGAGGATAACCTTACTAGCTAAGACCTTACAATCATGCAAGGATATGGAGTCGTCTACTGCGTCTCTACCTCTCCATCTTCCTAGCCCAAAACCGCATGTTCATAATGCAATAATTTGATAAGAGGTTGAAAGGAAAGACTTTGAGTGTTCATCTACACTGAGATAGCGCTTACAGCAACAATTTTCCTTTTGATACCAGTCAGTTCCTAAATATTTTCCTATCAGCTAGACTGCGGCACACAGGCCACAAAATGTGCATATTGTCAGGTAGAAAAAAGCCATTCCATTTTATTCATGTTTTGAATGTTATCCTGTGCTATTCACATAAGTTGTGGCGAGTTTATGCATAGATGAATGGAGAGATGGAAAAGTGAGTTAAAAAGGGCAACTGCATCATTACGGCCATGCGTGATCACTGAGTGTGACTACTCAGTGCTTGTGGAGGAGGGTGAGCTGTTATCAGTAAACTCATCTATCATCAGTAATCAAGTGACGAAGTAAGCTGCATTCAAAGGGACGTTACTGAAGCACACTTCTTACGAAGTGACGCAACTGCGTGAAAAGGACTTTTCGGTATACGTGAGAACTGATGCTAAAGTAGTCGCTATATATATTGAAGTATATGATCCAATGACAAGGATGATTCCGTTGCAAAGGCCGTCATGTGCCGCAGTCACGTCCTTGGCACCCTGACAAACGCTTCAAGGCTAGCTAGCTGGCTAGCTCCTTGCTGCCTCTGTTGATTTACCAATGCTACTGGGTAACCTGGATAACTGCAACGAGATGTGAGGGTCTGCATGGACTCGGGAAGCACCATTGATATGGTGCTTTGCACTTATCTTAAGCACTGTATCATTGTATGATACAGATCAAAATAATAATTTTAGAGGAAAATGTCCTTGCCTTTTAAAATTAAGATAAACGTGCACAAATCAACAGAAATGAATGCTTGAACAAAGCTATCGCTTTTCCTTTGAATGGCAACAGAACTGCTTTTACGCTATCCATGATGCCAATAAAGGCACGCTCTGGTGAAACCGTTGATTGACGCCCACACACAAGCTACACATCAGCCACATGCAGTCATTACAATTAAATCCGCATAGCTAAATCTAATTAAATCTTAAAAGACAGGTAAACGTGAATTAATGTGATCCAAACTAAAATAATGTTTGCCTATGAAAATGAGACCGAGAGGTTAGAGCTATAAACGGGTCGGTCGCACATGCGCTAACAACAGAAAGCTCTTTCCCTACTTTACTGTCTTAATTGAAGCAGACACGACCTATTGAGTTGCAATGAAAGTGGGAAGTAAGATACAAGGAAAGTTTGCACCAATTGGAGTAAAGCGATGACTAGCTGATACGGTGTCACCGGCGCACAGCTGAGAAAATGGTACTTCAGTGCCCATTGCTTACTTAAACGTCTCATACGTGTAGAATGTGTTTTTAATGTTATGCATTTATAATGAAAGCGTGTGAAAGCATTAGGAGGTACGGTGATTTCTGCAACGGCACGCTTTCTTTGAGACTGGTGAGTGTTGAGGTAAGGCTTGGGCAAAATTGCAAATACCCTGTATTCTATGGCAAGTGGAACAACACGGTGAAGCCGCTCACTCTGGTGGCGCACTAAATAACACTCTCTGTTTCAACACACCCATTCGCAGTTGTGATGCATGTCTGTGACACGGGTTGAGAACATGCAACATGGTGCTGTGACGGCGCACAGCTGAATAATGGTACAGGCTACTACTGCGTCCAACTGTGGTAGCTGTAGTTGACTGACGCCTACGCCATTGGCGACGCAAACTTCGCATGCGATGGTGGGGAAAAGGTTGCAAGTAAATAGGTATGGAGAAGGTGATGCTGAGTATTTTGATGAGAAAAGGCTGTTATGCTTTCCGTGGTATCGGTCGGTTGGGCTGCCAAGAAGGAGTTAAAAGTGAGGTGTCACAGATGGGCAAAGAGATGAAGGGGGAGGAGGAAGGGAAGCTATGCCATCTGCGTCGACGGCGTAATTCGAGAGGAGCATCTAGGCTCAGATGTCTGCTTCAAAGTCGTTGTGCATCTATGGCACTCTTCTTGAGCAACATTTCGGGTAAACCGTCTAAATCCCCATCTATTTGATTCCTTCCACCCGTCTTATGGGATCACACTGACCTAGACCTGTGCCCTCACGAAACAACCGATTTCTATTTGAGAAGGGCGAATTCCTTTTAATTTGCATTCGACTTGTTTGCGTCAATGTTAAAGAGACGATGCTAAGCTCCTACAATCTATCGCTGACCTTCGCTATTGTTGACACGTGTGATGGAAGTGAGACAAGCAGGCGTTCCCATTCGAAATGACATGCTGTCCTAGAGGCGGACAGGGCTAGTGATGTGGGTTGATGACCACGCATCAGGAACTCGATGCCTTCCACCCCACAACTTCACAGATTGACCCATTGTCGCGCATTCGCCGCCAGTGTAAATAGCTTGTGGCATGGGAATATAACATCAGGTCCACTGAGATTTAAATAATTCCATCACGGTCTTTATAGGAAAAGGCAATTGACCTGAATGAAAGATATGCGACCGTAACGTCAGAAACTGATAGAACCGTTTGAATTGCAGTCGCGTTCGATATTCGTCAGATTAAACGTAGTGACATTAGGCAGGCACTGCAAAGGAGCTGACGAATAGACTGGATTACGCTGGAAGAAACGAAAATGAGGCTTTAAATGTTAATTCCAGAGAAATGACCAGTTGTATACTGGGGTTATGACAACAGCAAATTGAACATAGCAAACGTGGATTCTTTACGAGCTACTTTGTCGTATAATTAGACGACCTGAATCGGCATGATCGATTGTGAAAATAAGATCAGCGCAAGTTTTAATGCATGTCGCCAAACGCTAAAAGCATTGCATGCAAACGATGTTGACTTGTCCCAATAATAACGCACTGCATCATGACTGGGGTATCATCCATCTTCGTTGACATCCCGACACACATCCGGTATTTCGAATCAAGCGTATCAGATTGGAGACCATCTGGCGGGTTAATTCTGACTCAGGAATCCAATCTCCACTCTTACTCGAGTTAGGTGCTCGAAATCATTTGTCCGATGTCTCCAAACAGTCAGTAAAGTAACATTACACCGTTCGAACAGACTCATCAACATCGGAAACAGATTCTTCACTTCACTCTTTCGTCCCATCTGGCTGACGGTCGCTGTGTTTGGTTCCATTTTATAGTCTCGGTTCGAGCACACCTCAACAGAAGTTACGAGATGAGTGACGGTTTTGCCTCATTACGAGTGGCACACAGTCATGAGCACAATCAGCATTTGAAGGAATGCGGCAAAAATGCCACCCCAAAAGGGCGGCTTGCACAATGCTAAACCTAATGCCAAATGTTTCGCCTCACAGTTTACTTAAAAGAAGGAATAGCTGCAGACAATGCCAATGTTTCGCTATGGAATGAAGAGACCTCTTCTGCCGTTCATAGAAGGGGCTAACAGTAGTCCTTGTAATTTTACTCAAGGTGGAGGAGCATTAACATCGCCGAAATCTATAATTTCTTTAAGTGACTGATTGCCTTCAAGCGATTCACCAAAATGATCATTTTTGCACTAAGTCAAGAGGAATGGTACGTGTTGCCAATTGAATCAACCATCTTGAGTCTTACGCGGAGGTCCTGTCACCCGGAAGCTTGGGTGAGCATTACGAGGCACGGCGATGGGGGTTGTCGCTGCTTCGAGCGAACCTCCTTCAACTGCCTTTCATTCATTAATTTGGATCACGTAACTCTGTTCTCTGGGACTTCTCATTAATAATTCGATGGCCGGTTGCTAAGTCAAGAAAAAGTGAGAAGAGATAAAAGAGGGACGAGAATAATGCGATCAATAAACGGGCTTGCTTAACTCCTCTCTTTTAGCAGGTGCTGGCAGGTGATGGCGAAATTGTTGTGTAGTGGGACAGATCAAGTTCTTGTTTCGAGCTCACCAACCACGATCACCAGCCCTGTCGGCCTTCAAGCGGCATGTAGACGTGATTTGGAACGTCTTTTACGACGCCTTTTGGTAAGATGCGTACGATATCAAGGTCAGTAGGAATTTTTTTAATTCGACAATGAACCCACTCTCCTTCGAATAACTAGCTGCGATCAGCGGTAGTGCGTGGAATGCTTCGAATCGTTGCATTGCTCGGTCACCTTTGATTGGGCAGGTGAAGTGGATATGTTGCAAGTAACGATAGAGGTGGTGATGGTTGAGGCAGTCAGGCTGACACTCAGTGGTCACTAAGGTCGTTGATTGAATGTCTGTTAAGCTAATTAATGGTGGTAAGTATTCAGGCATTGTGCTTAACCGTTTTGCGCATGCGCACACAGGACCTACTTATTTTCCTTTCCAATTGCTCAGCTTTTAATATCGTCAGAATTAGCAAGAGTCAGTGCACTTTTACAATTCAACTAATATGGAACAGAAATAACTGCTCGATAAGTTTCGTTTCCACTCCTCATAAAGTAGTCGTTCAATGCTTCGTATGTGTAAGGCATCATTAAGCAAAACGAGTGGAGTTGGAGAGAGGACAATTAGGTGTTGATATAGCTGGCTCCGTTGCATGAAACCACATCGCTACTGGATCGATATTTTCACTCCTCTCGTGACTCCTGTTAAAGAGTACTCGGACCGAGACCATAAATAGGAATTCGCAAAGTAGCTAGCAGTGGGATAGGATGACAGAGCGAAGTAGGGTAGATGCATTTGATGTGGATGAGTATGTTGGTACGTACTGATGCGATTTGTGGACTGGCTCGTAACATCGGACAAACAGTTGTGACCACCTGAAAAGCGAAGTGAGGGATTTTCGAAATTCTTTAAATTAGCCGATTGTGTGTGATCTGATAAGCTTGATTTAGAAAGGCAGGTCTGTGCTAGAATTGAAATGAAGGTGGATGATGTGCCGGACATGCTGAAGTGCGGGATTGGAGGAAGTCAACAACGTGGGCTTACAAGGCTAGTTCGTTTGGCACGGCCAAAGTGCTATTTCCATCGTCGCCTACGTTGATCGCAAAGAATCAACTTTTAATTTTTATACCTTCTGTTTCTCTAACTCTAGCATTCATAGTGTTTTCGTCAGCTCCTCTGCGGTGAAGGTGTTCCATCGCTGCCTTTAGCTGGCGAACCTCAAATGAAATTGCAATTGAGTGGGTGCTGTCAGTATCCGACGTTGCAATCGCACATTTTTTTATTCATTTTACTGCTATCTGTTGAATCGCCTCGTTCCTTGCTCGCTCAGACGTTGCATATTTCTACAACTTCTGAGTTGGCGAAGTGACGCTATTAGGGTTCGCTTAAGGCAGGTGAGTGTCCATATCACGGTGGGGCAAAAGTACAGCATGTTGAAGTCCCTCACCTTGACAGAACACAAAATAACGACTCATTCCCATAAACTTGCATTCAAAGTAGCAGGCACCTATTTGTAATGGCAAATAAATGCCTCCAAGTAAAAGTTAATGCATCTATTCGATGCCACCGCTGCCTGTATAGGTAAGATGAAAGTCGCACATTCTCGGTCGATCAGCGGAACCTTCAGTTGTGGCAGTCACCTCGTCGATCAAGAATAGAGGGACCAGAGGCGGTGTAGAGCGCACAAAATAGTGCCTTAAGTCCCGACTTTCTGTATAATCTAAAATTACGTAAACCCTTCAAATGTAGACTATGAATCGTCTTCTGCACCCTAAAACTTTCATTTCCCACAAACTATTGCTTAATTGCGTGGGTCACCCTTTCGCCTTCCAGCAGTCAAACTGGTGCCACCAACACACTTCTCGGCGAATTTTATAACCAGGAATTTGAAGCTGAAGTAGATCTACACCTCTTCTGAAGGAGTGCATTTGTACATGCCTTTAATCAAGTGAGTGAGTGAAGCGCCATTTGATGAGAAGGAGGCAACTCGCAAGTGCCACACTGGCTTGGACTGCCCCACGCTGAGGTGCCGAGTCTGCACAGCAACGAAGAATGTAAATGAAGGTATAATCAAACCAAAAGTGCTTGGTGGAAAAGAAGCTCAGTTGTATGTGTAGACGTGGGAATTATTGCTGCAAGTGAATTGCATCACGGCATCTGCATCACTTCATTTCAAGCTTCCTACGCTTCCTCCTCTGCAACTTAGAGTTTCCAAAAATTCTTGGACTGATCCAAATCGCATCAGAACCATTGATACAGAGTTCTTATTTGATTCCAAAATGGATTATTCTAAAAAAAATCCAAATTTTTCTTTAACAGAATCTGCAACCTTAGAAATTGGTTGTGGAAAATGGGCACTCAGTAAAAAGGACAAACGCAATAAGTGAACGCTTTGCGTCACAAACAGCTCATCAATCACTCAAACTAGGATTGTATTACCTACCCAGTATCAACTCGACGATCTGAACCACCAAATGTATTTCTTTGCAGTGCACACCACTTCCACCCGCCTATTGAGGAAGACTCGAGCCTAATCTGTGCCACAACGAAGCAACAATTAAAACTTATCACACACTCGATGGATATCAATTGATTCCTTCTGAAGTAGGATGAAGTTGGTCAAAGCTGCGTTTCATTGTAAGGTGAGACAACGTTGAATTCTTCCAAACTTTTCACTGACCTTCCGTATTGTAGAAATCGACGATAACATGAGTCAAAAAGGCGCTTGTATTCACAACGACATGATGCCTAGAGACTGACGAGGCTGGAGGGGTGTGTTGACGACCACGCACCACAAAATCAATTCCTGCCATCGCACAACTCCATAGTTGGGCTTGCCGCCACGCCTTTACTGTGGGTGTGAATACCTTGCAAAGTAGGTACATCACATCACGTCCATTGTGATTTGAACAATGTCAGATGAATGTAAAATGTGCGACTGCGATGTCGTGTACTGAGAGCACCCTTTCAATTGCAATAGCGCTTGATTTATGTCAAAAGACAAAGAACTGAATTTAATGGGAATAAAATAAAATGAGACTGTGATTGTGGATTCCACATAAATGACCAAGTAGATGCTGGCGTTGTGACAGCAGGACTTGCACATAGCGCACATGGGTTCTTTGCGAGCTGCAAAATAGAAGGGAGGGCAACTGACGCATTAATTGTGACAAGCGTGCACAAGTTCTTCTAATTCTTCGAGGTAATCAGCAAATCCCATTGAAGCTAAAACACATTCATCCAAATCAAACGCCAGATCTCATTGCTAGTTGTTGTGTTTGGACGTATTTTGTAGCCCCACTTCTAACACACTTCCACTAAAGTCACGAAAACAGTGAAAATATCGCTTCAGCGAAGATATAGGTGTATGCAGTGAAATAAGCCACACAAACACCTGATCCAACCGTTTTCTTTGGTGCGGTCTTGCCGATCCTTCCATCTAACAGTGTTTGTTTATGCCACAATCTCCAGCTGTGTGCAAAGGAACGCAGCAATCAAGCTTGCACCTAGTGAAAGCACACACATTAATCCTGAAATTGAATGGATGTCTCCTAGTAAATACTATTGGCTGATAGAGGGCTGGCAGTTCCTGAGGAAAACACAAATTCCATTTCCCAATAAGACTTCACTAATTGCATTAACCAAATTCTTCTCTTCTTTCCCATACTCCTTAGAAGCCAGCTTCATAGAAAGGAAGCTGAAGGGGGTGTACTGGAAGCGGAGATGATCCTGATTGCCGTGCCTTCTGACAAGACTTCAGACAGTTGATTGAACTTATCCCATGGGCAACTTCAACAGACAAGAGGAAAAGTGACCTTGCAATAATTTACTTAGAAAATGTTACAAATGTTTTATTGCACCAGATATTAAAGGAGAGTTGCAGACTTGGGTCCAGAGAACGTCATTCTGCGGTAACTAATTCTTGGTCAACTACTAAAAGTTTTTCCACTTCAACGGTATAAACGTCTCTTTATTCGATAAAAATGCATTGGCATTGTCTAGAGCTATCTTATGTTTACTTTGCAGTGTGGGTATCTTGTCACTGTCATTTAGCTGACGCAAGTCACACGCTGTGGTAATCGAAAGGACGCCATCGGTACCCGAAGTTGCGATAGCACATCCTTCATTAATTTTGACTGACTCTTCCGAGGGACCACGCTGACATTGTTGAAACTACAAGGGACGTGATGTGATGGAATTACGTCACGAGGTGTTCACAGCAACAGTAAATGCGTGGCAGCAAGTCCAACTGTAGAGGTATGGAATGAGAGGAAGCGAGTTTTTGACTCCTTGCGCTAAGCTACACTACAAATTTTGTCGGTCTCTATGCAGCGAAAGCCAGTAGGAATTTTGTAGTGGTTCGACACCGTCTTCTCCAACATTGGCATGAACAATTACAAAGCCGCTTTGACGGGATTGGCCCTCCTTCTAAGTAATTGGCCACAAATAATTATTCCGAAGTTTGAAGGTCTTATTTTGCTAACGAATCTAAGTTCTATGGGCAGCTAGCTCGGAAACGAACAGCAGTTCTCTGCTAATGGTGCTAATGTGATGGAAATGAGGTGAAGAAATTTCACTAGCACTAAGTGGCAGAGGAGGTGGTGTAGGTGGTCTGAAATGAAGTGATGCAGGTGTTGTGTGAGATTTGACCTGACTCAATAGCTTTCGTGGTTACATTTGAGGTTGGATCCCATTTTCAGCATTCTCTTCTGGTTTCGCGTCACCTGGTGCACTTGATTACGCTTTCATTTGCATTCTTCGTTGGTGCACTTGCCACGGGGACTCGTGATCTCATCGTAAGGCGGTCATCATCATCCCCAATTATACCTTCTCATGGGTGGCGCATAAATTATCAATGGGCTTTATTTCCACTTTCTCGATTGTGTAGAACGCACTGATTTGACGACCACGACACAAAAAGGCAAAAGTTGATGGTGGTAGAGTTTGAGTAATACAAGCGATGGGACTTGGAGGACAATCAACAACCGAAGGGTTTTGCACTCTGCCACACCTCTTTTACATGCGCGTCCTTGCTAACTACTTGTTCGATTCAAGCCTTTCCTCTCTCTTGGGTAAGTGGGATGGTGGTTTCGGGTTCTTCTTAGACATGACCTTCGCGTAGTAAGTGAGGATTGCATCGCTGCTGCACGAGAGGGTGGGGTAGACAGTGAGATGAAATGAATATGAACCTCCAGATAGCATATCACATGTAAATTCTTGAGGCTTAGTCTCTACTTGTCATGAAGCAATAAATGTGGGAGTCACAAAATTGACCAAATATAATACGGCGAGGGGAAGTAAGATCCTTCGAGAATTTTTGTTGCAAGGCAAGGAACCTGCATAGGATTGGCCACTTATTGGCATAATATCTGTGTCATGCCTTTTCGACGGCATTGTAAGCCGCAGAGCATGTCACCGAGCCAACGAAGTTCTGGGAGCAAACGGCCTAGGCATCACCCAGTACCCGACCGTATCATGATTGAGAAAACATTGGTTCTCACCGACATTCTGGCAACTTTCTTGCTTCTTCTAATAAGGTGTATCAGAATGGACGACAACTGCTACATCAGTTGTAATCGAGAATCAAGCCTTCAGTTCCACCTGATTTAAGCACTCAGTAGTTAATCTGATGCTTCCAGACACTCAGCGAATTGCATCAGGTGACAGACACCTATTTATTTACATCGGAAGCAGCCTCTTCACTTCACTCTCGCCTCTGCTCTCCCTGTTCGCCGCTGTGCTCGGGTCCGTTTTATGATCTCGGTGCTAGTACACTTCGGCAGAGGTAATAAGAGGAGTAAAAATATCACTCCAGCGACAATGTGAGTTCATACAGTGAAGTGGCTATGCCAACACCTACCTGTGCTCTTTATCAACTCTACTTCTTATCTTTGGTGCTGACTTACCTTCTTACCCATCTACGCTGATTCAGTGTGTATTGGTTTGTGCCACGGAATGTGAAATTCGGTGTCCTTTTTAATGCATCATGCAAGTAGAAATGACCTTGCTGAATGCAGATGGAAAGATGTTGCTTTTACGATCTTCAAGTGTGTGAAGGGGCTCAAAATATCGAGGTGGCGTATAGTAAAGCAGAATGAGATGAAGGGCCTGCACACTCTACAATTCTGAACATTTGTCCTGAAGTTGAATGCCTGTTTCCTGGTAAATTTGTGCACGAATAAACGACATTTTCTCCGAAGACTGGCTAAAACAAGGTCGACAGTGTCTGGGTGAGGCATAGGCTGAAGTACCAAAACAGTATCCGACTGCATGAATATCATTTGTCTTCCTTATCTTATACCCATTTTCGCTGGTTTAGAAGCCCTAAGCCGAAGTGCAAACAGGAAACTACTGGGAAAACCGTTAAGGCCTTTTAAGCAAATCACTGACATGCAGTTGATGAAGGCATTGAACAAACACTTGTGAACGCCTAAGGAAAAGGAAAGTAGAGATCTGTTTTGGATCACAATTGATGCATCAGCTGCCATCAGTCCAGATATGCTTGATTTCAACACCACGATGTGTGCCAAATTGTCAATGAAAACGGGTGTTGCCCCAATCAAGTGCGGCTCGTTGATTAAAAAAGTCATAATCATTCAGCGGCATGCTTTGGAATCCACATTGTCATCTAGGAAAAACGACAAAGTTGCTATGTCTCGGTTGATTTTCCCATGGCAAATCAGATTGCAAGGAATTTTCAAGTTCGTCGTGCGCAATTCCTGTTCCCTTAGTGGCAGCATACACTTGGCCACCTCTGAGAGTGCCACATTCAAAGCCTCATTTTTTGCTCCTCTTAACCACATCTAGTATTGTCGTCAGCTCTTCTGCAGTGCAGACTTCTTGTCACTGCTCTTCGGCTGACAGACATCAAATGCGATTGGAAATAAATGGGTGTTGTCGGTACCAGACCTTGCAATCTCACATCTTTTATTCTTTTTTACACCTGTGAATCCAAAAGAGACCATGCTGACATTGTTTA
The DNA here is from genome assembly GCA_036345935.2 of Taenia hydatigena. NCBI lineage: Eukaryota > Metazoa > Platyhelminthes > Cestoda > Cyclophyllidea > Taeniidae > Taenia > Taenia hydatigena. Next base: position 25,814 of record JADWOT020000478.1, read on the forward strand.
GAATCTCAATGGACGTAATGTTACGTGCCCATGTCACGAGCCATTAATACTGACAGTAAATGTGTGGCAGCGAATCCAACTCGGGTGCTATGGAATGGGAGGAATCGAGTTTTCGGTACGTGGTCGCTAGCCTCACTGTCATTACCATCGACCTCCACGCGGATTGTCATCGTGAATCCAAACGTTGCTTTTTCTCACTTTAGAGTAGATTTGTGCAATGATGAGGGTCAGCGGAATGTTGGTAGGAGTTCAACGTCGTCTTTAACATTGATAGGTACGAGCCAAAGATGGCTTTGACCGAATGCGTCCTTCGAAGGGGATTTATTGATATCCATCATAATGCTCAAGAGATTTTGAATCTTCGCTGTGTTGTGGCACAGATCACGCTCGGTTGCTTTTGATGGGCAGATTGAAGTGGTGTGCACTGCAAGTAACTACACAATGATTGGTTCAGACTGTCAAGCTGCAACTGGATGGATGAAGCAATGCTTGTTTTAATGACTGACGGGGTAGTTTTTGGTATGGAGTGCACACGTATCGTGTTTGCTCTCTTTGGAATGCATATTGTTCACAACTAAATATATCCAGGCTTACAAATCCGTTTATTTAAAATTCGGTTTCTTCCAAAGCCATTTTAGAAGGAAACGGTGACGTTGTATCAACAGTGCTGATGCAACAAAATCAGATTGAGAAATTTGGAAAGGTTGGGGCGGCAGAAGAGGGACGTATGTGATTGAAAAGGATGCCATTTAGATAATGTGTAGGACTTGACTTGCCTCAACAATTTCTGCGAATGTGCACGCGACCGGATATTGCATTCCGGTTTGATTACACCTTCATTTGCATTCTTCGTCGGCAAAGACGCAATGCAGACTCGTCATCTGGCTATAGGGACTTCAAAGCAGGAGCAGCACTCGTTCATCCGCATCAACTGACCATCCCTGACTTCCAAAAGGTCGGACGTCATGAACGCAAGCATGCATCGTCCTCCTGGTGTAGTCTTGTGATTGGCCTCAACAGTGTCCGCATTTAAGCCACCATTTCTTTGGTGCACGTCATTCTTCCGTTCTGTGTGCGTGTGTTGGTGTTTTAATTGGCTGCGCTGCTGGCCGTAACTGAATGTTTACTTCGTTCTGCGATTTCACAGATCTCCTTTATGAACCGTTACACATGGATGCGAAGGACTAACACCGGCTACCTCGGGTTCCTCTCTTGCTGGAGGGAAACCTGCAAACACATTCGAGATAACATAAGCCCATCTTTAACCAACGTTTTTGGTTATCGTGTAGCATTTTAGTGCACTACTCCTTTTATAAAGAAACAATAATTAAATAATTCGAGCTGAGGTTCCTTTTCAGGCATTTGGTGGCACTTCATTGGAAGGCGATGGATTAGCATTGAAACTAGCAAACCTGACTGGCGATTACTTTACAACTTCTTCTTTTAGGTCGCTGCATTGATCATATCTGGCAAACTTAATACTGCTACTGACAGGGACCGCTGTTGCTAACGTTCAGAGTGATCACCTAAAATACTTGCCTAATTAAATAACCGAGTTTTCACAAACTCGACATTTAAATCGTCGTGTAGACCGGAAAAACTAGCAAACAATTGGGCCACATGATGTGAAACGTGCCTGGGTTGCCTTCACAAGATTGGTAGGAATGGGAATACCTAAACGACGGTGACAAATGGGAATTAGTCAACTGCACTACTCGAGCCACTGACTCCACCCATCTGTTTGGAGACCAGAAGGGTTGGTGGTGTTGGATGGAGGACGAGAACCAAATAACCCGATTTCTTCCATTTCATGACTCCACAATTCAACTTGCTACCACGCATTCACTGTCTGCCTGATTACCCCGCGACGTAAGCACAACACATAGGTCCATTCTGATTTGAACGGTTTCAGCATGATCGTTTTTGAGCGAAAGCGAAAGATAGCAAAAAATGTGAGACCACGATGCTGGGCATTGACAACACACTTTAAATTGCCATTGCGTCTGATGTCCTTCACCCAGAGAGCAATGCCAATGGACCTGCACTGCAAATAGGCTTAAGAAAAAGTTCATTGTTGGAAGAAACGAAAATGAGGCTTCGAATGTAGAACTCACAGAAATGGTCAAGTGGATGGCGGCATTGTGAAAGGAGAATGGAGACATGGCGAATGCGGGATTCCTAACCAACTATTTTGTTGTAAGGGGAACGACCACGATTGGCATGACCAACAATGGACGTAGCACATTGGCCGTGCTGAACGAACGAAGACCTGTATACAAACCATCCTGACTTTCATCAATGCCACACTACATCATGACCGAGACAGCATTCGTCTTAACCAACATTTTCAATCGCCTCTTGCCACTCGAATCAAGCATGTCAGAATAGAGAACAATTACTGCATTACTTGTGACCAAAACACATATTCCCACTTTCACTTGGCTTAGGTGCCTACAATTGTTAGTCCGGTGCATCAGAACATAGCAACATAATCATCAACATCGGAAACAGCATCTCAATTTACTCTTTCATCCACTCTCACTGCCAGCCGCTGTTTTCGGGCCCGTCTTATGGTCTCATTTCGAGCACACTTTAGCAGAAGTCACGAGAGAAGTGAAAATATCGCTTCTGCAACGATGTAAGTTCATGCAGTGAGGTCAGCTATGCCAATATCGGACTCGCCTCCTTGCAGCTTCACATCGCTGTATGGACCCACATCGTTGCTTAGGCGATAGTTTCCCTTGTCTCGTGACTTCTGTTGAAGTGTGTTCGAACCGAGACTATTAATTCGATGCTTCAGATGTCCGGATTCTTTTAATTACTATCTTCTTTGGAAAAATAACAATGGTGCGCCAAATGTACTTATGAATTGGAGGGCGACTCGAGACTTTGCGAAAGCTCTGGATGGCAGAAGAGAGGGTGTTAGTGGTACAAAATGAAGAAATGTAGCTGATGTGTGTGACTCGAACTGTCTCAATAATTTCAGGTTTCAAATTAGTTGCGCTCCTTACAAGCCCACCGTAATTGAATATCTGCCTTGCTCCGCACACCTTGACATTCCACCGAGTTCACCGAAGGCGACCTTACAAATCGCATTTACAATCAATGCTACACAGACAAAAAATGGTAGCATCTACCAGCTTTGATTCCACTTTAGCTCAAAGTAAGCCCCCAAGCACAATTTTACCTCAGAGTGAGGCATTTGGTTCTCCTCAACCAACGATCACTGCTGATTAAGGAGTGCGATAAGAGGTTCAATTGAGACAGACGGTGGCAGTTCTTCAAAGTTTGGCGTATAAGAATAAAAACTGGCAGATCGGAAGAGGTGTTTTGCAGTTTGTTTTCCTTTGGAACACTGCAGGGACCGTTTTTTCAAACTTAACACGCATGTTTACAGAAGACATTATTGCTCACGAGAAAATACTTGCTGAAGTAAATCATGAAGTTTTCACTACTTAACCACATCATCTGTCGACAGCTTAACGTTGGGCGAGCACTTAGACCTCAGAAGGAGAACTTTGCCTGGATTGCCTTGATTTGAATCATGAGAATAGTGAGGTCTTGTAAATGGCAGAACTCGGAGATCGGTCAACTTAATTACTCCAGTTAGTGGTTCCCTCCCTCTCCTTGTTTCTGCCTGTAAATATTTCTGAGCAATCAGCATCGTGCGATGTTGGCGAATCGAATTCGCTGAGTGGATAAATAAATGCTGCCACTTTTGACATCCATTAACACTCAGCACCGCTTGTTTTATGTCTCAGTGCTAGATATAAGCCATCAAGTTCTCCAAAGCCCGATAGGTGAAATGCACTTTGCTGATAAAATTCAGTTATAGAAATCAATCAATTTTACCTGTCTTTTAAACAATATCGCAGCCAGCAGGAGGACGTCAGGTCGTCAGGATGCCTTTACTTCTTGATTGGTGGATTTACTGCTACAAAGAAAAGCTTTGACGATCGACTATGAAAATGATACTTTAATTTTGCATAGACGAGTATAAATAGCGTCACAAAGATGTATGAAATCCCACTTTTAGATATTTAACGACCTGTAGGAATAGTATTCTGACAATTTGAATGCAGTTATAGGGAATGCCACCTCCATCACTTAATGAGAATGAAGCAGCACTTAAGTGCCGCTCCTACTTTGACTGTTTACAGAGAGATGACGAGTCTGCAGAAGAATGATGACGAGGGCTTACACACTGGAAGTGGGTGCTTAAAACTAGCAGTTTTAGATGGATGAAGAGGTGAGGCGAATAAAGTTGAAGGGAGAAGAGTTGGGTGTTGGCGTAGCTCACCTTACTGCATAACCGCATATTGTCGTTGGAGCAATAACTTCACTCTCCTTCTTGTGACTTCTGTTCAAGTGGGCTCGAATCGAGACCATGGAATGGGACCGAGCACAGCGGATAGCAGTGAGAGAGGATGAGAGTGTGAAATAGAGAGGCTGTCTTTAAGGTATATGAATATGGTGCTGTCTTCGGCTGCGATTCGTTAAGTGCCCCGAGGCATCAGACAGCAAATGCGAACGCCTAGCTCAAGTGAAAATCATAATGTGCTTGTTTAGGTCACATTTAACGCGTCAGTTACTAACTGTTCTGATATGCCTTATTTGCAACAGCAAGAGTTGTGTTAAAATGTCAACGAAGAAATATGCTGTGCTCTTTATGCTGCATTTGGGAATTGAAGGATGTCAATCTCATTCCGCACATGCTTTTCTATATGCACTTCTCTCAAAGAGGCATGACGAAGTTGTTGAATCCGTAGTCGATCAGGCAAAGCAAGGTCGTTTTCCTGGAACCAAACAAATCATAGGGGATCCTAATTTCAAAAAGTCTACTTCCTGTAGTCTAAATTCCAGCGTTCACTTTGACATTTATGCAAATTTTACATTCAAAGCCTTATTTCCGTTTGTTTTAACCAAATTTAGTCCTTCCGTCAGCTTCTCTGCGGTTTGGGTTTCTGGCCAATGCCTTCCTGTTGACAAGAATTAAACGCGATTGCAAGTAGAAGGATGCTATTAGTATTCGCTGTTGCGATTGTACACCTCTCATTCATTTTCTCTGCTTTTATCTAGACAGAAATGCGCTGAAAATGTTTTGATCACAAGAGACGCCATTTTATGTGCTCACGTCACGACAGTAAATGCGTGACAGCAAGTCTAATTGTGAAGTTAAGGAAAGCGGGAAATTGAGTTTTTGGTGCGCTTTTGCAAGTCAACACCACCAGCCCTATTGGTCTTTGAACAGCATATCATCGTAAACTGTAATGCTTTTTTCATAACACGTTCAGAGCTCGCACATACGATACCGAAAGTCAACAAGATGTTTGTAAGGGTTCGGCAACAAAGTCTTCAACATTGAAGGCTGCCAAATATTTTGGAATGGGAGCCCATGCATCTCCGTGATGCCAACATTGCTTGTCCAGTCAAAATGGAAGTCTTGCCTTCCCAATTGATCGCATCCAGGCAGCCTAGGCGAAGTTGTCGTTTTAAGGTCTGAGTGTTTGCTGTTGTTCTTGTTGAGCTGTTTGTCATAAGTAAGTGTTTTTATAGCTATCCTGACAACAAATTACCCGCTTAGATAAGCTATTTTCAATACAAACCTATTGACCTCCAAAGAAGAGCGTCTAAATGCCTGGAAGTAAGAAACGCTTCTTAAATTGTTTGATTATTCTACAGATAGGTTTCCTCCTAGCAAAAGAGGAATCCAATTTAGTCGGTACTAGTCCTTTGTGTTTATGTGGCGTGGTTAATAAATGGGATTTTTGAAGTAGACTTACGACAGCCCTGCGGACCATCGAAACGTGCAATGTAAAACCTACATTTGGTTACAGTTGTCTTGAAGACAGCACACCCAAATTAAACAGCAACACACACCTAAAAGTGTTTGCCCAAAACAGTAAAATAATGTCTGTCTGCAAGGATTTGGAAGTAGTGGTAATTGCAACCAACAATTCGTAAAGGCACGAAGGTCGTGTGCTGAATGGTGGCATTACAATTTTGACCTGTTGTGTACCGCTTATGACATCCCAAAGAGGAAAAAAACAAAAGAACAAGCAGGATGTGTCTTCAATATGAAGATCCTTAATGGCGATCACAGGACTGCAGCGAGAGGAAACACACTTTGGTTGACCTTTTGAAGGTCAGGGATGGTCACCTACCTCAAGCAAACCATTTCCATCTGTGTCCAGACATTGTTAATTACAGTTGTTACTAAGATTTCTCCATTTCATTACTGCGACATCTAATCAGTTTCGCTGTATTTCGTCAGTTAGACTTAGTCAAGTGCTCTCAAATAACCTCAAGCTGCGACACAAAACTACACCACGTGATGCTACTTATTTTATGAAATGAGTAGTCTGTAGACAGTTCCAAGCAGTAGATATGCGCAGCGAAGGAGCTATTTGTTGAGGTAACCTCAATTTCTCGAATCAAAACAATCATGGGCAGAGCGTGACTATCCAGGCATTTCGTACAGTTAAAGTGGACGACGTAACAAAGAAGGCAGCAAATTGATGAGTGTCTCTGATTACCCACCGAAGAACGCCGCAAAATTTGTGGAAAATATCAACAAAGAGTGTAGAATGGTCTAGAAAAAGAAATAAACAAAAGAGGCACATTATTTTTCTCCAAAAATGGACATGTCATAGTTTTTTTAGAATAAGAGGCAAATAGGATGCAATTCTGCTGTATGCAACACACTCAATTTAGATCATCTTCCTCCAATTCATTAAAAATACAAGTACATGTGACCTTGTCGGAGAAGAAAAGGCTTTAAGCATTTCACCTACTCTGACGATACACGGTAAATTGCTTTGAATGCCGACTTGTAATGTCTGAAGGAAAAAGGCGAGTGTTTTGGAGCCTCATAGTGACTAAGAAGGTAGACGGTTGGCTGCGTGATTGGAGTCGCTTGTAAATCAGACGCCAGAGCCTGCATCCAACTGACCTTACCCCTGCATTTAATGTCACATATGAGGTTAGGTGCATTAAAACCACATCCTCGACATTAAGGAAGGTACGCAAAATTGGTACCGTTTCGATGTTCCAACACCTGAGGTCCTCTGTCTCCTTTTTTCGTGCTTTGATAGAAGTGGACGCTGCAGGTCAAGAGCACTAGGCATGAAGGGAAAATGGGTGCAAGTTGAAGACGGTGGGACACCTATTGCGCAATGACAGGATATGGCGCCTTCTTTGCCAAGTGCAGGTGGTGGCTATCCAAAATCAAATCTTCAATCCAGCCCTCCCACACATCGTCACTTCTTCAACTTCCACCTACTTTTCCCACACCGAAATCACTACTTTAAATGCAGTTTACGGGTACATAAGTACGAGAGTTTGTTTAATACTTATGAACTTTAGCCGCCTTTTGTGGTAATAACATTACTAGACAGAAGCATGAGTTACGAATGTTGATGGATTTATATGCTGAAACGACTTTATTTTATGCTGTGCACAGACTTTTTGTGTATTTGGACAGATATCTTAAGGTTAACAGATGAAACGGAATGAATGGACATCTTTCATCGCACAGTGAGTAACCGTCGAAGCATAAGTTATTGCAGGGGACAAACTGAATGCTAAATAAACTCACGGAGGGATGCCGACGCTAGTGCCAAGGACTGTATCAGGGTTGTGTCAATAAGCACGCCTAACCGCACTTTGCTGCAACCAATCGTCTGCATCCAAACCCACTTTATGGGTGAATTTCATTATTCAGTCGCATAATCGAGACAAGCTGTGATGCCTATTTGTAGTCATTTGCATGCGCAGTTTCGGCGGAGTGGGTGGAAGACCACCACCACCACCACCACCACCACCACCACGTTGAGTTAGAACATGAAATTTAAACGACTGCATCGCTTCAAAAGTGGACAATAAGATTATATAATGACGTGCTCCTTCTCAAACCATTAAAAACTGGCCTATAAAATTGACAAAGAGAATGGAGGAAGAGTGTGGACAAGAGTGTTAGTCCTGACAATATTGCATGTTTTTGCAAGTTGGAAAGGGGCTGCACAAAATGCATCTTCAAATTATGCAGCTACGCCAAATGCAATCATGACTCTCTGAGAATGTCTAGAATGTCAAGTGGGGACTCGTATACCATCATACATGTCTTTCGCCATTTGGGATTCCAAAATGAAGCACCGAATCTCAATCACTTTGAATTATAACCTACTGATGGAATAATGAGTAAATGCGATTTCATGCTGGGGGAAGAACTGGTGAATTTGCAAAGCTTCGAGGTTTTAATGATACTTTTACTTGATTTGTCTCATTAAGCATGCAATTTAAAGGAGTAGCACCTTAAATAACCGCATTTGGTAGCAACGATTTTGGCTGATGCGATACCGCACTTGCTATTGTGGCCGCCATCGGGTTGAGTCCTTTGATGCATCCCGATTCAGTAGGATCGCAGACAAAATGTGGCAAAATTATTGCCTCAAGTGTCATCACTGTTGGATTTAGTAGGTCATAAACACTTTTACATGCGTAGAATTACAGCCATCTCAAAGCCCAGCTGAACTCAAAATTCCCTGCTGTGAATAGTTGCCTTACGTACAATAATAGTAATGATACGTTTTAGGGTTGCTTTAATCCCAATGATGAATTCATATCAAAGTCAGAACCCAGAAATAGCACAAAAATGCCGCAAGAGACACCTGAGGACTACAGGTATTTCACCTATCTTTTTGCAAGTTCTGGCGTAATTACAGCTATCTGCCTTTACTTCCATAAGCTAGTCACTTTGGCGCTCCTACACGGCGACAGGTCTGATTTGCCTGAATGATGCTGACAACCGCAAACGCCATGCGGAGTGGGCTCGTGAGGTGTCGTACAAGTCTCTCATGGAGGTGATAGAGCAGATGACCGATCTCCTTCCTCCGATGAAACCGATCTCACTTAACTCCACCTCTCCCAACACCGTGGACTACTACCGTTTGTTGTTGGAGAAACTGCGACCGGGTGACCTGTGTGAGAGCAGCGAGCATGTAGTTTGTCAGAAAGGACGTCGACTAAACAGGTAAGTCATTTCGTTCTCTGGATTTGATTAGGTAATTCAACCCTTTTAGCAATAATTTAAATAGTTTCTTGCTAAGCGTTGAAAGTTAGACACAAAGAATTCATCTTTCAGAATCAAATTATTGCAGAATTCAAGTATGGTTAGCAGGTTCTGCTCTGGTAAGATGACTTAGTATTCAGCAAGACTAGTGATCTAAGAACATGCACCTGACTTATGTGTTTTGCATCTATTTTTGGGTGAAGCGTACTCCCATTCAACCTAGGGCTATTACCAACTCAGAGTCTTGTAGCTGGAGACTGCGAGATAACTAGAACGTCAGTTGAAGGTGAATTTTTGTTAGTTTGAATTTGCTTGGAGGTTTTCTTCGAGCGTAAAAGAATCAAAGGCAGTAGATGTTAACTCTTTGGTCCCAAGCGGCAAAGTTGCCTCCCAACAGCCCTGAGGAATGTCGAAGCATGTCGGGCAAAGATGACATTGGGCTACGGTCAGCTTAAAGATAGCGCGATCTATTTACCCACCAACACATACCCCAGAAAAATGTACGCAAGATGTCAAAATTACGTGTAACTGCATGAACTCGAAATTAGTGACAAAGTCTCCCATCAATGCGTAAAACATTGGCAAGATGTAATGAGTTTGTCTGAAGCAATGACAGAAATGAAGACCTTGTGCGGAATGGCAGAGTGAAACTTCCGATAAAGTAAACAAACAAAGAGATGGTGAATTCAGTGCATAGATCTTTGATGTCGACCATACGACTACATCTGGAGGACGGTGCATATATATGTGCATGGTGCTTGACCTTCTGGAGGTCAGGGATGGTCACCAGCTTTACACAGTTCATTTCCTACTGTGACTGTGCATTGCTAGGTCTGCTGGTAATTTCCTTGGTTCCACCTTCGAAGATTCATTTGTATTTTTCTCACCAAATCCAGTAAATTCGTCAGCTTGCGGGCACACAGGTTTCATGTAGTGCCGACCAGCTGACGTATATGAAACGCGATTGTATTGAAAAGGAACCCAACAGAGCCCGAGGTTGCGATCGCATACCTCCTATTCATCCTTGCACCTTCTTCAAAACAAACTGCAGTGTAACTGCTTTACTGACAAGAGGATTCATTTTATGCTCCTGCGTCACGAGTTATTCACACCGGTAGTAAATGCGTGGCAAAGGACTCAACTGTGGAGGAATTGGGTTAATGGTTTGTGTTTGTCGGCTTCTAGACAGTGTGTCATCGCATAAATGGGCATCTTTTTACGTCACCTTTAGAGTGAGGTACACATTGACAACATTTAGCAAAGGGATTATGTGAATTCCATTTTATATGCTTACGTCACGAGTTATTCACACCGGTAGTAAATGTGTGGTAGCAAGTCCAACTGTGGCATTGTGAAATGGGAGAAATCACTTTCATCAACCAATGGTTTTAGCCCTGTTGGCCTCAAGACAGCACGAGAATGATGCGCGCATTAAAGTGATGTGTGGGGAGAAACGTTTGTGGTGGGGTATGGGAATCGAAAGTGGTAGAAAGTTGAGAACGATTTACAGTCTTCCCCGAAGGGTTTTCGCAATCGTTCATGTCGTGTATTACAATTGATGCAACACGGCAAAGCACCTTAACGTCGGAAGAACACGTAATGACTTATTCCTCTTTAACACACTCATTCATAGCTTTGGTGCTTGCCTGTTGCACGGATGAGGAACATTGCGACACGGTGCTGTGAAGACAGTTGGCATGTTCTTTGCGTGCAATTTCACCTGTAGTCTTGCTTTATTAACTAGATCAGAAGTTAATTTTGACCGAAACTTAGGGAGGACACGATGACTTGATGGTGGAATTTGCAAATGCTGTGGAGAAGGGTGTGTAAAGGGAATGAGATAGCCGTTGCGATTGTCGTATTTCTCCATCAACCGAGAAGTATGGGATATTCTCATCACAGTACATGGAAGTATTTACTCAGATGAGACGCACGCTTGGGGATGAAATATGCGAGAAGTGATTGCTCCTAAGTGGGCTCACACACCTTCGCACTGATGTGAGATGGAATGATACGAAAATAAGCCACTGCATAGTAAGAAGGAAGCTATTCCAAAATTGCTTCTACAATCTACATTGCATGGTCTACTTGGCTACCTACACACCCTCACCCATTCGCATTGGTAACAACTCTGGTTCGTCTACATCCACGCATTCGTAGCTTCTACTCCAACCTAGGCCAAATATGCTTGGAAAAGACGTCCACTGGTAGAACGAAGTCGTGTCAGAAGAAGATGGGAGTTGGAGATAAAATGCCACAGGAAGCATCTGTATCATGCCACATTTCTGATGTACGATGAAAGATTTAATGTCATGCTCAGCCAAAAGAAGGTGAGTCAGTTGATTTAAAAAGTTTAGAGAAAGATGGTTTTGATGTCAAATGGATCTAATAAAAGAGGCTTACTTTACTTCTGATTTGGAAGCAATGAATAGCGAAACGCAGTGGGATGCACACAATATCAAACGACTACTTCATCAGGAATGGAAACAAAACTTGTCGCGCAGTCAATTTACTTAGTGTCATCATGATTGTAAAACAAAGCATGTCTTGATTAATGTAAGGAAGGGAAAAAGGATTAGCGATTATAAGGAGGAAGGTGAGTGGCTTTTGTGTGTGGATGCGTTGAGAGGACTGTCACGTGAAAAGGCTCCCTTCGTGGCATTGGAATTCGACGGTTGTCAGGCTAGTGGTTTCGTCTACGCCTTCGCCCTCGAACTAAGCACATCAGAATAGAGTACTACAGACGCATTAATTGTGACTCATGACGCATGTCCCTATTTCCACTTGACTTAGGCAGGGCGAGAGGAAGCCAACGACTCGAGTGGTGGAGTTTACTTATTCTCAATTGCCACCATTTCCACAAATCGTACGAGGCGATCTAGGCAAATTCTACATAATGAGGCATAAGCGTTTGCTTCTTTTCGGTCAGCCCACGGCACAAATTACGAAATTGTAAAAATATCTTGAATAATTACTTAGAAAGTATTTTCGATTCTTATTCGGGGTGTGCGCAATAATAGCATTTATCAAGAGGATTGCTAAGATTGCTAGATATGGTCGCTGCAATGCCTTACAATAAAAAGCCCTCAAGCATTATAACAACCAGGACTGCCAGTCCTAATGTTGAGTCCGAGCGAAGCAGGAATGCAGGGCAGTGGAAATTAGGCCTTCGTGTCCATGTGGCATGGTTCCTACAGGAGGTATGGGAAGTCGACTGCCGACAGGCCTGTGGAACGAAGTAGGCATTCAGCTGCGGTTAGCACAAGGTTAGCATGGTCCATTTCAACACAAGCACACACATAAAACTGCACACAAGAAGGTGGAATGATGTGCAACAAGGAAAAGATGACTGCAATTGGGAGATTTCTGGACCGTACACACAAGCACAGCAGGAGGATGGATGCATGCGTACGTGTAAGTTGCTTGACCTTTTAAAGGAGGTCAGGGATGATCTCCAAACTCAAGCATATCATTTCGAACTGCACAGAGACGTTGACAATTGGAACGTCTACTACAACAACAACAACAACAACTCACATTTATCTTTACTAACATTTCAGAAGCTTGCTTGTAAACTCTGTTTTGTTGGCTACTTTATTGTATATCGATTTGGGAACCGCAAATGGCTTCAATTTTTAGCAAGTAATTATGAGATATTATGTTACCTATTCCATGAAGTGAGTAGTATGAGTGCATTTTAAGCAGCACTTATGCATGGTGGGGGAGGCTTTTGTTGGAGCAATCGCACACTTACAAATGTCAGCAGTCATAGCTGGGATGTGACTCGTCGGCCATAATGTAGCATCAAAGTGCATAAAGAAAACGAAGAGGACAACTTTCTCAGCAGTGCTTCTCGCTTTCCACTAACAAATGCAACACAATTCATTCAATACATCAAAAATGCATGTGAATAACCTGAAAAAAAAAACACTAAAACAGACATGCTTATTGGATGCATACGCTTAGAACTTGAGAAATCATTGCCTTGCTTTAGACTTTCTGATTTTCTCTAATCTAAAAAGGAATTTAACTGCATGTGGTTGTGTGTTCATCATTTCTTTTGGAGCACCTTTCTTTCTTCCATCAAAATGAGCAGCCTATGTGCTTTTATCAGAAAAGATACCTTTTAGGCACAGTGTTTTGGGTTTGAAAAGGCCGCGAACAATCTCTGATTAATAAATGAAAGTCGCAATTGCTGTTGACATGAAATAACCAAGAATGCGGATAGCATAATTGGAGCTGTTTGTATTTCGATGAAAGCCAAGATGCAATAGACTGGAGGTCCGTAATCGCCGTCCAAGCTACTTTACCTCTACATCATCGACATTCAGGAATGGTACAAAAAGTTGGCACCGTTTCTCTATTTTAATGAAAAAGCTCATCCTACTTATCTTTCGTGCTTCCCCAGGAGTCGACTTCAATGTCAGATTGAGTCACATCAATTAATCAGCTCAAATACATCATTCGCCAGAAGCAATGCCTCAGAGGTGAAGCGGTAAGAACAATCATTCACTCATCTGGTACTTTGAACAGTACCAACATTCAGCACCTCATTCGTAAGCTATGCACTAACGAGTAATACCCACATCCGAGGGCCTGCGCTAATTGTTTGAGTGCCGTAAAATATGCGGGCTGGATGGGCAGGATCTAAATCCGCTCTCCTTCTCTGATATGCCAGCAAATCATGTTGTGTCATTGGACATTCCCAACGAGTGACTTCTGTAATACCCAAGGCTGAGGGAACCAAAAACACTTGATGCAGTAAATGAAGTGAGCAAACAAAATTGTTGAGAAGTTGAGTACTCAAAGTCCTAACTGCAAAGTTTTGGTGGTGCGATGGACATTAATTAACCTACATTGAGCAAAACCCTTAGTTTCCGACTCACAACTGAGCTCCCAACTTATCATATATTGGTTCTGTACCCAGTTTCGGACGGTACGAAGCGTCGCGTCATTTGCAAAATATTCTGCCTCCTAGCTTCTACTTTCCAACTTCTATGAAAAAGGTTGGATCAATTTGTCAAGTGTCTCAAACCAAAACCATCCATTCAATCATGCTGTTTATTCAAATGTTGCAAAATGGACAAAGATGAAAAACCCAAAACAAATATCTTGGTCTTATCGAAGGGGAAGTGTAGTACAATTATTGAGGGAACAAAAATATTCTCTTTGACAAACGATCGTGCGAATCAACACATTCGTAATCAGGCTTTGGGCTTCGCTAATTTATTAGCATCAGTAAGTTTGTTTCCAGCCCACCATCCTGATTGTCGTTAGCATGACAGTTCACTAAGACTTTAAAATACCCTTTGATTACGCTTTAGATGTGTTTGCCACAAGGCCACGTATTAGGCACCAGAGCATTCTGGCGCCCATTGTTTGCTGATTACTGTCAATTGCTATGCACTTCATGCATTGGCAAGTGAAGAGAGTCCTCCATGTGAGGAAAGCCCAAAGATACACATTTTGCCTTCAGTCCCTTGCAAACGACCTTTCCGCCTTCAATATTCCTCTTCCCTCTCTATGATGCTACTCGTGATGGCAGCGCATCAAGCATTCCTTTCACTTGTCAATCCAAATAATCCAAATAAAGCACACCAATGTGAGCTCCTTCCAAATGATCCATCTTGCTCGGTAACAGAACCTGTTTATTCGAGTTCACTTACCAGCCATATAAGGCATTACTTTAACCTGACGCTTTGCTCCTTTGGCTAAAGAGCAATTGATGGCCGAACGACCGATGTTAGTCACTGCTCTTACACAAATTCGGAGTTGGCCTGAATGAGTGGGATGACTGGGGATCACGACAGGACGAGGGTTAGTGTTCCAAAAGCAAATGGGCCTGAAGGTACCATGGAAGTTGCTATTATTAAGTCTAACATTCCTGTGAGATTTTTATGTAGTCTAAATGACTGAATGAATCTTTGACTAAAATTACTCATAGAATGCCCAAAGGAATTAAATGTTGTCAATTTCTGTAGTGTCAAGCACTTTGGAATGCTACCTAATATACTACCTCACATTTACTAGCTCCACTTTTGCATGGGTTTCCTGCTTCTCATTCCTCACCTCATTTACAGTATTCTATTACCTTACCCAAATTTTTCTCACTGAATCCATCGCCATGCTGGAAGGATCAACTGTTTGTGAATACCAACACAGTTCTTTTTTACCTTCGTTTTCATCCCCTCCCGCGTTTTCATCCATCTTGCTCACCTTTTGGTTTGTAAGACTAATGCCGAAATGTGTAAAGACCAACACATGGAAAACCACAAATCAGGGGATCAAGAAGAATACTTGCTACGTGAAGCACTCGCCTGTCTCCTCTTCGTTTCGTTTTATTGCACGTCTTCCTGCGTAGCGTTAAAGCAATTCATCAGCCGAGCCTAATGTTAAGGTGATTCTCATGCGGCACTTTCAGTTGTCGCAGTTGTTTACAAGTCCAGGCAACATATTAGCAAGGGACCATTGCAGCCGTGAATGCACAATAAAACCCTCATTTGATGTGGGCAAGCCCATGTCGCATCCATTGGGTTTGCTTGCCATTCAATTAGGACTCCAAGTGAGAGACAACAACCCAAGAGCACAATGAAGTTCGGTCTACTGAGAGGATCTACTACCAGTACGAGTAATAACTCGTGACGCAAGCACATAAAATGCAGCATCTTGTCAATAAAACTGTTACACTGCAGTTTGTTTCATAAGAGATGCAAGGATGAATAGGAGTTGTGCGATCGCAACGTCGGAAACTGATGGGTTCCTGTTAAATACAATCGCGTTTCATTTACGTCAGCTCGTAGGCAGTACAAGAAACCTGTGTGCAGACAGGCTGACGAAATAAATGCATTTTATGGGAAAAATAGAGATGAAACTCTGAATGTGTAAACAAAGGAATTATTAAGTGGATGCTGGCATTGTGACAACTGCATGTTGTGGGAAAAGCAGCCAAGTTGGTACGACTTACTGTGCATATAACACCTTGGTCATGCCTCCTAGACAGTAGTGCGAAACACTGAGCATGACGTCAAAAAAACGGAGTCCTGTATATAAAGGATTTCGACTTCTCTAGATGACAAACTGCATCATGACCAAAGCAGCACCCACCTCTATTGACACTCTGACTCGTCTTTTGCCTCTGGAATCTAGCTAATCAGAATGCAGAGCAAGTGACGCACTACTTGTGACCCAAACAACAAATCCCCATCTTTAACTGACTTTGGAGCTCACAAAGGTGCTGCGATGCCTCGAGACACTGAGCAATTGCATTGGAATGTGCAACCGTTCTCACTTAAATCAAACGCAGCCTATGGGTTCCGCTGTTCCGTCCTCTCTCACTGCTTGTGGCTATGCTTGGGCCCATATTATAGTCTAGGTTCGAGTACACGTCAACAGAAGTCACGAGAGGAGTGAAAACACCGATTCAGCGATGATGTGGGTTCATCCAATGAAGTCAGATCTGCAGACACCTAATTTTCTTCACTCAAACTCCATTCGGTTCCTTTTGGTTTTGTCTACCTATTCCGCCATCTAATGCAGCTTTCGTGTTTGTTTGTCCATGCCACCAAATGCACAATCTGGTGGTTTTATCATTGGACCTCTACAATAAAAAAATCTCAAATCCTAACGAACCGTCATTATTTACGTAAACTTGATTTCACTGAGCTGGTTGCGCTCATGATTGTATGCCACCTGCAATGTGGAACAGTCATCTGCAGGGTGATACAGTCGCACTTTTAGCTGCGTTAATCGTGGCAGAAGCAGGCGACGGTGTAGTGCGTGCATCATTTCTATCGAATATCAAATTATGCGAAAAGGCTAAAGGGTGTACAGAACTCGTCATCTGCTCTCACAGCACCATGTTGCATGTTGCATGTTGCAAGTAAGTTGATTTTGCCTCGTAATTCAAGTACACTGCATTTCACCTATCGGGCTTTGGAGAACTTGATGGCTGAACCCTAGCATTGAGACACAAAACAAGCGGTGCTGAGTGTTAATGGATGTCAAAAGTAGCAGCATTTACTTATCCACTCAGCGAATTCGATTCGCCAACATCGCACGATGCTGATTGCTCAGAAATATTTACAGGCAGAAACAAGGAGAGGGAGGGAACCACTAACTGGAGTAATTAAGTTGACCGATCTCCGAGTTCTGCCATTTACAAGACCTCACTATTCTCATGATTCAAATCAAGGCAATCCAGGCAAAGTTCTCCTTCTGAGGTCTAAGTGCTCGCCCAACGTTAAGCTGTCGACAGATGATGTGGTTAAGTAGTGAAAACTTCATGATTTACTTCAGCAAGTATTTTCTCGTGAGCAATAATGTCTTCTGTAAACATGCGTGTTAAGTTTGAAAAAACGGTCCCTGCAGTGTTCCAAAGGAAAACAAACTGCAAAACACCTCTTCCGATCTGCCAGTTTTTATTCTTATACGCCAAACTTTGAAGAACTGCCACCGTCTGTCTCAATTGAACCTCTTATCGCACTCCTTAATCAGCAGTGATCGTTGGTTGAGGAGAACCAAATGCCTCACTCTGAGGTAAAATTGTGCTTGGAGGCTTACTTTGAGCTAAAGTGGAATCAAAGCTGGTAGATGCTACCATTTTTTGTCTGTGTAGCATTGATTGTAAATGCGATTTGTAAGGTCGCCTTCGGTGAACTCGGTGGAATGTCAAGGTGTGCGGAGCAAGGCAGATATTCAATTACGGTGGGCTTGTAAGGAGCGCAACTAATTTGAAACCTGAAATTATTGAGACAGTTCGAGTCACACACATCAGCTACATTTCTTCATTTTGTACCACTAACACCCTCTCTTCTGCCATCCAGAGCTTTCGCAAAGTCTCGAGTCGCCCTCCAATTCATAAGTACATTTGGCGCACCATTGTTATTTTTCCAAAGAAGATAGTAATTAAAAGAATCCGGACATCTGAAGCATCGAATTAATAGTCTCGGTTCGAACACACTTCAACAGAAGTCACGAGACAAGGGAAACTATCGCCTAAGCAACGATGTGGGTCCATACAGCGATGTGAAGCTGCAAGGAGGCGAGTCCGATATTGGCATAGCTGACCTCACTGCATGAACTTACATCGTTGCAGAAGCGATATTTTCACTTCTCTCGTGACTTCTGCTAAAGTGTGCTCGAAATGAGACCATAAGACGGGCCCGAAAACAGCGGCTGGCAGTGAGAGTGGATGAAAGAGTAAATTGAGATGCTGTTTCCGATGTTGATGATTATGTTGCTATGTTCTGATGCACCGGACTAACAATTGTAGGCACCTAAGCCAAGTGAAAGTGGGAATATGTGTTTTGGTCACAAGTAATGCAGTAATTGTTCTCTATTCTGACATGCTTGATTCGAGTGGCAAGAGGCGATTGAAAATGTTGGTTAAGACGAATGCTGTCTCGGTCATGATGTAGTGTGGCATTGATGAAAGTCAGGATGGTTTGTATACAGGTCTTCGTTCGTTCAGCACGGCCAATGTGCTACGTCCATTGTTGGTCATGCCAATCGTGGTCGTTCCCCTTACAACAAAATAGTTGGTTAGGAATCCCGCATTCGCCATGTCTCCATTCTCCTTTCACAATGCCGCCATCCACTTGACCATTTCTGTGAGTTCTACATTCGAAGCCTCATTTTCGTTTCTTCCAACAATGAACTTTTTCTTAAGCCTATTTGCAGTGCAGGTCCATTGGCATTGCTCTCTGGGTGAAGGACATCAGACGCAATGGCAATTTAAAGTGTGTTGTCAATGCCCAGCATCGTGGTCTCACATTTTTTGCTATCTTTCGCTTTCGCTCAAAAACGATCATGCTGAAACCGTTCAAATCAGAATGGACCTATGTGTTGTGCTTACGTCGCGGGGTAATCAGGCAGACAGTGAATGCGTGGTAGCAAGTTGAATTGTGGAGTCATGAAATGGAAGAAATCGGGTTATTTGGTTCTCGTCCTCCATCCAACACCATCAACCCTTCTGGTCTCCAAACAGATGGGTGGAGTCAGTGGCTCGAGTAGTGCAGTTGACTAATTCCCATTTGTCACCGTCGTTTAGGTATTCCCATTCCTACCAATCTTGTGAAGGCAACCCAGGCACGTTTCACATCATGTGGCCCAATTGTTTGCTAGTTTTTCCGGTCTACACGACGATTTAAATGTCGAGTTTGTGAAAACTCGGTTATTTAATTAGGCAAGTATTTTAGGTGATCACTCTGAACGTTAGCAACAGCGGTCCCTGTCAGTAGCAGTATTAAGTTTGCCAGATATGATCAATGCAGCGACCTAAAAGAAGAAGTTGTAAAGTAATCGCCAGTCAGGTTTGCTAGTTTCAATGCTAATCCATCGCCTTCCAATGAAGTGCCACCAAATGCCTGAAAAGGAACCTCAGCTCGAATTATTTAATTATTGTTTCTTTATAAAAGGAGTAGTGCACTAAAATGCTACACGATAACCAAAAACGTTGGTTAAAGATGGGCTTATGTTATCTCGAATGTGTTTGCAGGTTTCCCTCCAGCAAGAGAGGAACCCGAGGTAGCCGGTGTTAGTCCTTCGCATCCATGTGTAACGGTTCATAAAGGAGATCTGTGAAATCGCAGAACGAAGTAAACATTCAGTTACGGCCAGCAGCGCAGCCAATTAAAACACCAACACACGCACACAGAACGGAAGAATGACGTGCACCAAAGAAATGGTGGCTTAAATGCGGACACTGTTGAGGCCAATCACAAGACTACACCAGGAGGACGATGCATGCTTGCGTTCATGACGTCCGACCTTTTGGAAGTCAGGGATGGTCAGTTGATGCGGATGAACGAGTGCTGCTCCTGCTTTGAAGTCCCTATAGCCAGATGACGAGTCTGCATTGCGTCTTTGCCGACGAAGAATGCAAATGAAGGTGTAATCAAACCGGAATGCAATATCCGGTCGCGTGCACATTCGCAGAAATTGTTGAGGCAAGTCAAGTCCTACACATTATCTAAATGGCATCCTTTTCAATCACATACGTCCCTCTTCTGCCGCCCCAACCTTTCCAAATTTCTCAATCTGATTTTGTTGCATCAGCACTGTTGATACAACGTCACCGTTTCCTTCTAAAATGGCTTTGGAAGAAACCGAATTTTAAATAAACGGATTTGTAAGCCTGGATATATTTAGTTGTGAACAATATGCATTCCAAAGAGAGCAAACACGATACGTGTGCACTCCATACCAAAAACTACCCCGTCAGTCATTAAAACAAGCATTGCTTCATCCATCCAGTTGCAGCTTGACAGTCTGAACCAATCATTGTGTAGTTACTTGCAGTGCACACCACTTCAATCTGCCCATCAAAAGCAACCGAGCGTGATCTGTGCCACAACACAGCGAAGATTCAAAATCTCTTGAGCATTATGATGGATATCAATAAATCCCCTTCGAAGGACGCATTCGGTCAAAGCCATCTTTGGCTCGTACCTATCAATGTTAAAGACGACGTTGAACTCCTACCAACATTCCGCTGACCCTCATCATTGCACAAATCTACTCTAAAGTGAGAAAAAGCAACGTTTGGATTCACGATGACAATCCGCGTGGAGGTCGATGGTAATGACAGTGAGGCTAGCGACCACGTACCGAAAACTCGATTCCTCCCATTCCATAGCACCCGAGTTGGATTCGCTGCCACACATTTACTGTCAGTATTAATGGCTCGTGACATGGGCACGTAACATTACGTCCATTGAGATTCTAAACAATGTCAGCATGGTCTCTTTTGGATTCACAGGTGTAAAAAAGAATAAAAGATGTGAGATTGCAAGGTCTGGTACCGACAACACCCATTTATTTCCAATCGCATTTGATGTCTGTCAGCCGAAGAGCAGTGACAAGAAGTCTGCACTGCAGAAGAGCTGACGACAATACTAGATGTGGTTAAGAGGAGCAAAAAATGAGGCTTTGAATGTGGCACTCTCAGAGGTGGCCAAGTGTATGCTGCCACTAAGGGAACAGGAATTGCGCACGACGAACTTGAAAATTCCTTGCAATCTGATTTGCCATGGGAAAATCAACCGAGACATAGCAACTTTGTCGTTTTTCCTAGATGACAATGTGGATTCCAAAGCATGCCGCTGAATGATTATGACTTTTTTAATCAACGAGCCGCACTTGATTGGGGCAACACCCGTTTTCATTGACAATTTGGCACACATCGTGGTGTTGAAATCAAGCATATCTGGACTGATGGCAGCTGATGCATCAATTGTGATCCAAAACAGATCTCTACTTTCCTTTTCCTTAGGCGTTCACAAGTGTTTGTTCAATGCCTTCATCAACTGCATGTCAGTGATTTGCTTAAAAGGCCTTAACGGTTTTCCCAGTAGTTTCCTGTTTGCACTTCGGCTTAGGGCTTCTAAACCAGCGAAAATGGGTATAAGATAAGGAAGACAAATGATATTCATGCAGTCGGATACTGTTTTGGTACTTCAGCCTATGCCTCACCCAGACACTGTCGACCTTGTTTTAGCCAGTCTTCGGAGAAAATGTCGTTTATTCGTGCACAAATTTACCAGGAAACAGGCATTCAACTTCAGGACAAATGTTCAGAATTGTAGAGTGTGCAGGCCCTTCATCTCATTCTGCTTTACTATACGCCACCTCGATATTTTGAGCCCCTTCACACACTTGAAGATCGTAAAAGCAACATCTTTCCATCTGCATTCAGCAAGGTCATTTCTACTTGCATGATGCATTAAAAAGGACACCGAATTTCACATTCCGTGGCACAAACCAATACACACTGAATCAGCGTAGATGGGTAAGAAGGTAAGTCAGCACCAAAGATAAGAAGTAGAGTTGATAAAGAGCACAGGTAGGTGTTGGCATAGCCACTTCACTGTATGAACTCACATTGTCGCTGGAGTGATATTTTTACTCCTCTTATTACCTCTGCCGAAGTGTACTAGCACCGAGATCATAAAACGGACCCGAGCACAGCGGCGAACAGGGAGAGCAGAGGCGAGAGTGAAGTGAAGAGGCTGCTTCCGATGTAAATAAATAGGTGTCTGTCACCTGATGCAATTCGCTGAGTGTCTGGAAGCATCAGATTAACTACTGAGTGCTTAAATCAGGTGGAACTGAAGGCTTGATTCTCGATTACAACTGATGTAGCAGTTGTCGTCCATTCTGATACACCTTATTAGAAGAAGCAAGAAAGTTGCCAGAATGTCGGTGAGAACCAATGTTTTCTCAATCATGATACGGTCGGGTACTGGGTGATGCCTAGGCCGTTTGCTCCCAGAACTTCGTTGGCTCGGTGACATGCTCTGCGGCTTACAATGCCGTCGAAAAGGCATGACACAGATATTATGCCAATAAGTGGCCAATCCTATGCAGGTTCCTTGCCTTGCAACAAAAATTCTCGAAGGATCTTACTTCCCCTCGCCGTATTATATTTGGTCAATTTTGTGACTCCCACATTTATTGCTTCATGACAAGTAGAGACTAAGCCTCAAGAATTTACATGTGATATGCTATCTGGAGGTTCATATTCATTTCATCTCACTGTCTACCCCACCCTCTCGTGCAGCAGCGATGCAATCCTCACTTACTACGCGAAGGTCATGTCTAAGAAGAACCCGAAACCACCATCCCACTTACCCAAGAGAGAGGAAAGGCTTGAATCGAACAAGTAGTTAGCAAGGACGCGCATGTAAAAGAGGTGTGGCAGAGTGCAAAACCCTTCGGTTGTTGATTGTCCTCCAAGTCCCATCGCTTGTATTACTCAAACTCTACCACCATCAACTTTTGCCTTTTTGCGTCGTGGTCGTCAAATCAGTGCGTTCTACACAATCGAGAAAGTGGAAATAAAGCGCATTGATAATTTATGCGCCACCCATGAGAAGGTATAATTAGGGATGATGATGACCGCCTTACGACGAGATTACGAGTCTCCGTGGCAAGTGTACCAACGAAGAATGCAAATGAAAGCGTAATCAAGCGCACCAGGAACACGGAACCAGAAGAGAATGCTGAAAATGAGATCCAACCTCAAATATAACCACGAAAGCTATTGAGTCAGGTCAAATCTCACACAACACCTGCATCACTTCATTTCAGACCACCTACACCACCTCCTCTGCCACTTAGTGCTAGTGAAATTTCTTCACCTCATTTCCATCACATTAGCACCATTAGCAGAGCACTGCTGTTCGTTTCCGAGCTGGCTACCCATAAAACTTAGATTTGTCAGCAAAATAAGACCTTCAACCTTCAGAATAATTAGTTGTGTCCAATTACTTAGAAAGAGGGCCAATCCCGTCAAAGCGGCTTTGTAATTGTGCGTGCCAATGGTAAAGAAGACGGCGTCGAACCACTACAAAATTCCTGCTGGCTTTTGCTGTATACAGACTGACAGAATTCGTAGTATAGCTTAGCGCAAGGAGTCAAAAACTCGCTTCCTCTCATTCCATACCTCTACAGTTGGACTTGCTGCCACGCATTTACTGTTGCTGTGAACACCTCGTGACGTAATTCCATCACATCACGTCCCTTGTAGTTTCAACAATGTCAGCGTGGTCCCTCGGAAGAGTCAGTCAAAATTAATGAAGGATGTGCTATCGCAACTTCGGGTAACGATGGCGTCCTTTCGATTACCACAGCGTGTGACTTGCGTCAGCTAAATGACAGTGACAAGATACCCACACTGCAAAGTAAATAAAAGATAGTTCTGCACAATGCCAATGCCTTTTTATCGAATGAAGAGACGTTTATACCGTTGAAGTGGAAAAACTTTTAGTAGTTGACCAAATTAAACAAGGGAGGGAAAGCACATGACTCGCCGAAATCCCCACATTCCGATGACGACTTACCGATGCAGCGTTTATGGACACGCAAGAATTAGTTACCGCAGAATGACGTTCTCTGGACCCAAGTCTGCAACTATCCTTCAACATCTGGTGCACTAAAACATTTGTAACATTTTCTAAGTAAATTATTGCAAGGTCACTTTTCCTCTTGTCTGTTGAAGTTGCCTCTGGGATAAGTTCAATCAACTGTCTGAAGTCTTGTCAGAAGGCACGGCAATCAGGATCATCTCCGCTTCCAGTACACCCCCTTCAGCTTCCTTTCTATGAAGCTGGCTTCTAAGGAGTATGGAAAAGAAGAGAGGAATTTAGTTAATGCAATTCGTGAAGTCTTGTTGGGAATTAGAACTTGTGTTTTCCTCAGAAACTGCCAGCCCTCTATCAGCCAATGGTAACGAAACAGTTGCTATATCCTTTCATGTGAACAAATTTATTAGAAGACTTCCATTCAATTTCAGGATTAATGTGTGTGCTTTCACTAGGTGCAAGCATGATATGCTGCGTTCCTTTGCACATAGATGGAGATTGTGGCATAAACAAACACTGTTAGATGGAAGGAATGGCAAGACCGCGCCAAAGAAAACGGTTGGATCAGGTGTTGGTGTGACCCACTTCACTGCATAAATCCATGTGGCCGCCGAAGCGATACTTTTACTCCTCTCGTGAATTTAGTTGAAGTGTGCTCGAAGTGAGGATATACAATAGGTCCAAACACAACAACTAGCAATCAGGTCTGACGTTTTATGTAGATGAATGTGTTTTTAGCTTCAATGGGATTTGCTGATTACCTCGAAGAATTAGAAGAACTTGTGCACGCTTGTCACAATTAATGCGTCAGTTGCCCTCCCTTCTATTTTGCAGCTCGCAAAGAACCCATGTGCGCTATGTGCAAGTCCTGCTGTCACAACGCCAGCATCTACTTGGTCATTTATGTGGAATCCACAATCACAGTCTCATTTTATTTTATTCCCATTAAATTCAGTTCTTTGTCTTTTGACATAAATCAAGCGCTATTGCAATTGAAAGGGTGCTCTCAGTACACGGCATCGCAGTTGCACATTTTGCATTCATCCGACATTGTTTAAATCACAATGGACGTAATGTGATGTACCTACTTTGCAAGGTATTCACACCCACAGTAAAGGCGTGCCGGCAAGCCCAACTATGGAGTTGTGCGATGGCAGGAATTGATTTTGTGGTGCGTGGTCGTCAACACACCCCACCAGCCTCGTCGGTCTCTAGGCATTATGTCGCTGTGAATACAAGCGCCTTTTGACTCATGTTATCGTCGATTTCTACAATACGGAAGGTCAGTGAAAAGTTTGGAAGAATTCAACGTTGTCTCACCTCACATTGAAACGCAGCTTTGACCAACTTCATCCTACTTCAGAAGGAATCAATTGATATCCATCGAGTGTATGATAAGTTTTTTAAGCGTTGCTTCGTTGTGGCACAGATTAGGCTCGAGTCTTCCTCAATAGGCGGGTGGAAGTGGTGTGCACTGCAAAGAAAGACATTTGGTGGTTTGGATCGTCGGGTTGATACTGCGTAGGTAATACAATCCTAGTTTGAGTGATTGATGAGCTGTTTGTAACGCAAAGCGTTCACTTATTGCGTTTTTCCTTTTTACTGAATGCCCATTGTCCACAGCCAATTTCTAAGTTTGCAGATTCTGTTAAAGAAAAATTTGGATTTTTTTAGAATAATCCATTTTGGAATCAAATAGGAACTCTGTATCAATGGTTCTGATGCGATTGGGATTAGTCCAAGAATTTTTGGAAGCTCTAAGTTGCAGAGGAGGAAGCGATGCAAATGCTGTGTTGGATTTCACTTGCCGCAATAATTCTCACGTCTACACATACAACTAAGCTTCTTTTCCAGCAAGCACTTCTGGGTTGATTATATCTTCATTTACATTCTTCGTTGCTGTGCAGACTCGTCACCTCAGCGTGGGGCAGTCCAAGCCAGTGTGGCACTTGCGAGTTGCCTCCTTCTCATCAAATGGCACTTCACTCGCTCAGTTGATTCAAGGCATGTACAAGTGCACTCATTCAGAAGAGGTGTAGATCTACTTCAGCTTCAAATTCCTGGTTGTAAAATTCGCCAAGAAGTGTGCTGGTGGCACCAGCTTGACTGCTGGAAGGCGAAAGGGTGACCCACGCAATTAAGCAATAGTTTGTGGGAAATGAAAGTTTTAGGGTGCAGAAGACGATTCATAGTCTACATTTGAAGGGTTTACGTAATTTTAGATTATACAGAAAGTCGGGACTTAAGGCACTATTTTGTGCGCTCTACACCGCCTCTGGTCCCTCTATTCTTGATCGACGAGGTGACTGCCACAACTGAAGGTTCCGCTGATCGACCGAGAATGTGCGACTTTCATCTTACCTATACAGGCAGCGGTGGCATCGAATAGATGCATTAACTTTTACTTGGAGGCATTTAGTTGCCATTACAAATAGGTGCCTGCTACTTTGAATGCAAGTTTATGGGAATGAGTCGTTATTTTGTGTTCTGTCAAGGTGAGGGACTTCAACATGCTGTACTTTTGCCCCACCGTGATATGGACACTCACCTGCCTTAAGCGAACCCTAATAGCGTCACTATGCCAACCCAGATGTAGAAATATGCAGCGTCTGAGCGAGCAAGGGACGAGGCGATTCAATAGATAGCAGTAAAATGAATAAAAAAATATGCGATTGCAACGCTGGATTCTGACAGCACCCACTCAATGGCGATTTCATTTGATGTTCGTCAGCTAAAGGCAGTGATGGAACACCTTCACCGCAGAGGAGCTGACGAAAACACTATGAATGCTGGAGTTAAAGAAATACAAGGTAAACAAATTGGAAGTTAATTCTTTACGATCGGCTTAGGCGACGATGGAAATAACACCTTGGCCGTGCCGAACGAACACTGCCTTGTAAGCAAACGTTGTTGACTTCCTCCAATCCCGCACTTCAGCATGTCCGGCACATCATCCACCTTCATTTCAATTCTAGCACAGACCTGCCTTTCTAAATCAAGCTTATCAGATCACACACAATCGGCTAATTTAAAGGATTTCGAAAATCCCTGACTTCGCTTTACAGGCGATCACAACTGTTTGACCGATGTTACGAGCCAATCCACAAATCGCATCAGAACGTACCAGCACATTCATCCACATCAAATGCATCTTCCCTACTTCGCTCTGTCATCCTATCCCACTGCTAGCTACTTTGCGAATTCCTATTTATGGTCTCGGTCCGAGTACTCTTTAACGGAAGTCACGAGAGGAGTGAAAATATCGCTCCAGTAGCGATGCGGATTCTTGCAGCGAAGCCAGCTATGACAGCACCTAATTGTCCTCCCTCCATCCCCATTCGTTCCACTTAATGCTGCCTTACACATACGAAGCATTGAACGACTACTCTATGAGGAGTGGAAATGAAACTTATCGAGCAGTCATTTCTGTTCCATATTAGTTGAATTGCAAAAGTGCACTGAGTCTTGCTAATTCTATTAAAAGCTGAGCGATTAGAAGGTAGAGTAAGTAGGTTCTGTGTGCGCATGCGCAAAATGGTTAAGCACAATGCCTTATTACTTACCACCATTAATTAGCTTAACAGACGTTCAATCAACGACCTGAGTGACCACTGAGTGTCAGCCCGACTGCCTCAACCACCACCTCCATCGTTACTGGCAACATATCTACTTCACCTGCCTAATCCAAGGTGACCGATCAATGCAACGATTCGAAGCATTGAACGCACTACCGCAGATCGCAGCTAAATTTGTGGAAGGAGAGTTGGTCCGTTATCGAACCAACACAAAATTCCTACTGACCTTGGTATTGCACGTACCTTTCCAGCAGGCGTCGTAAAAGACGTTCCAAGTCACGACGACATGCTGCTTGAAGGCTGGCAGAGCTAGTGGTCGTGGTTGCTGAATGCGAATAAAGAACTCGTATCATCCCACTCTACAACTTCACAGTTCGGATTCCTGCCACGCATTTACGCTCGGAGTGAATACCTCATGACGCAAGCACATGACATCACGCGCATTGTGACTCTGAACAACGCCATTGAAAAAAGCAATGACAGATGGATAAAGATGTGTGATTGCAAAATCGGGCACTGAATGCACCCTTTCAATTACAATCGCGTTTGATGTTCGTCAGCAGCGCACAGTGACATAAAACCTGTACTGCAGATCAGCTGACGGAAAGACTGGATTTGGTTGAAACAAACCAAACTGAGGCAGTAAAAGTTAAAATTATGGGAATGGCTAAGTGGGTGCTGACATTGTGACAAGAGGGAGAGGGCATAGCAAATATGGAATGCATGATTAGCAATGAACATAGGTATTGGGGTGCGCTGAACCAACGACGCCTTGTATGCAAACGACTTTCACTCCCCTGCCCACCATACTGCGGTCGTCCCTCCATCTTTACCAACATTCTGGCTAGCTCCTTGTCTTTCGAGTCAAGCATATCCGAATGGAGAACAACTGATACACTAATTCTTGCGATCCAGAAAACACATTCTTATTTTTACTTGACTAAAGCGATCGCAATGATTCGTCCGATTCCTCAAGGCAATCAGCGAATCGCATCGGAAGGTACAAATATATCCATCCACATCGTAAACAGCCTCTCCACTTTTATCCTCCGTCGCCACTCACTGTCGCGCTTCGGGTATACTTCAACGGAAGTCACGAGAGCAGTGAAAACATCGCTTCAGTAGCAATGTGTTCATACAGTGATTTCGGCTATGTCAACGCCTGACTGTCTTTGCTCCGACTCTATTTGATTCCTTTGGTGCACCTTACCGCTTTCCTCACCCAAGACTGCTTCAGTACTTGTTTTTTTTATGCCACTATTGTATGTCCCGGTGTTAGTATAATTGGATCTGACTGAATGGACGTGGGAAGATGTGGCATTTAAGGCCTGAATTTGTGTGCGAATAAACGCAAAACATTAAGCAGGTACATAGTGAAAGCACAATGAATGAAGGACTAACATATCCTACAATGTTTCGAGGCACTAGTTGTCGACGCCAACGTGGGAAGCTGAGTTGCACTGCTTACTCCACTTGCCCAAAATTTGCACGGACTAATTTTGTGTCCTAACCTCTGCATCAATGCGTCACGCAAAGGCACGTAGAGATATCGGCGAGTGGAATCAAGCACTACTGTTAGTCCCTTCGTTGGACGGCGAAGAGGGTCTCTCTACTGCAATGATGGACATCAGCGTTGTCTAAGGCTGTTCTTTGTGTTCATTGAAGTATGAGACAAACTGTTCAGCGTCGTGGTCAATGTTTGATGAGCAGCCTTTTCCAGGTATCTATCCATGCCGTGTTCCATAAAAACTAATTGTACTGGCGATGGTGTGCCGGTCGTAATGAGCAAAAGTTGTCCGTAAGATGATGATCGCGCTTCCAATTAGACAAGTCGTGGTAGAAGCAAGCGATAGTGTAGAGTGGGCAGCATTCTTTGGCAAAATTGAACACTATGCAAAAAGACTGAAAGGTGTAAATAATTACTCGCCATCTGACCCGAAAAGAAGTTCGTTATTCAGTTCTCCTCTAATTTTGGCCACTTCACCGTGTCGCCCCACTTGGCGTGGAATACAGGGCACTTCAGCTTTTGTCTGAAAGTGCCTCAAGGAAATTCTGAACGATTCTCGCTGACGCCTCAGAAGTTACCATTTCTCCCACACTCGACAAGTATAC
Organism: Taenia hydatigena; assembly: GCA_036345935.2. Taxonomy (NCBI): domain Eukaryota; kingdom Metazoa; phylum Platyhelminthes; class Cestoda; order Cyclophyllidea; family Taeniidae; genus Taenia; species Taenia hydatigena. The sequence goes on from JADWOT020000478.1 coordinate 55,432, forward strand.
GACGCCTAGATAAGCAAGAGACACGGGATTCCTCGCATCTAATAGACACTTCGAGGTGAAATATGTGAGAAGATCTTAATCCTTAGGTAAACACACAAATGTTTTCACTGATTTCAGATAAAATGGTAGGGAAGTAGGTCTTTGCATAGTGAGAAGGCGTCTAATTGAACCGACATGCAACTTCTCCACAAACGCATCTATAAGCCGCGTTGCATGGCCTGCTTGGCTGACTACACGCACCCTCACCCACTTGCATTGGTGGTGATTCTGACTTGTCTAAGTTTGCGTATTGTTATCTCTTCCACCAACCAAAGCCCAATGCACTTACAAGAAGATGTATGTTGTCAGGGCGACGTCCTGTGCGAAGAATCTCAAAGATGTGGATAAACCGCTACGAGGAGCATCCGCATCAGGTCAAACTAGTGATTTACGGAGAAGTAAAATAGTTAAATTGAAGTGCCCAGAGCTTACTAGCCAATAAATGGACTTGATAATGGGACCTAATTTCGTCCTGCCCTGTTAGCCCCTACTAAAGCATAGGCTTTGGGCAGAATCATTCAGATAAGTAAAATCGCTTCGGGGGCATTGAGTAGTGGCTGGCAGTGAGATACACACAAATTCAAATGGCTACCTCATCAGGAAAGGAACAAAACTTGTCGCGAAGTCAGTTTGCTTAGTATAATCATGATTGTAAGCCAAAATACGTCTTCCCAAATGCAGAGATAGCAAAAGATGAGCGATTGGAAGGGGAAGAGTGAGTAGCCCTTGTGTGTGTATGCGTGGAGACGTCTGTCACGTGGTGATGTTCTCGTCACAGCACTGCAATTTGACGGTTCTCCGTTGAATGGCTTCCCTCACGTAAGCAACAATCTCAAATTGCCACTTTTTCCTATGCAATTAACGGCAAAACCGAAGGGAAGATTGATAGTTTATTGAGGACCAAACGAATAAATTTGCAGAATGCTTGGTAAACTACAAACTTAGTTTGTCAGAAAAAGAGCGACATATGCGCAAGTATTTCGGCTTTGGTAGTAGGTTGCTTACAATGGCTGCGTCACGGATAAAAGGTAGCGACCGGCAAAACGATGATCCTGGGGAACAATTTACTGAACCGTCCTGAGTCCTGTCAGATGGCACGGTCATCAGTGTTGTCACTTCTTCGAGTAAATCTCCTTATTGGCACTTCAGCTTAGGGATTAAAAACCGAAGGAAATGGCTGTATGACACGCAGCTAAACTGTGAGGGAGCGTATTGTAAAAGAATTTCTATTTTTTCTCTTTACTGAGGCAGACAACTTTGCCTTGTTGTTTAACATGCTTTTGAGAATGGAGAGGTCCTACATTCGCTTATTTTTAATCTGAAAAACTCCTGCCTCAAGCAAATCTCATTAGCTTCAATCTGCAAACTCTGGAGTTACCATCCATTTCAAAGCTTTTGCAGAATCATACAACGTCATGGCGAGCGAGACCCAAGAAGATTTGTCAAGTATTGCGTTGATGGCTGACAACCACGCACCAAAACGTGATTTCTTCCATTTCGCATGTCCATAGTTGCATTTGCTGCCACACAGTTAGTGTCGGTTTAAACAGCTAGTGACGTGAGCAAATGACAGCACGCCTGTGGTGATGCCCAACAATGTCAGCGCAAGCTTTCGAGAAGATAGCGGTAAAGACGAATAAATAGGATGTACGATCGCAACTTCGGGTACAAATTGTAGTCTTGAATTGCAGCCGCGATTAATATCCGTCAGCCGAGGAGTAGTGACACGAAACCTGCACTGCTATTGAACTGACGAATAAACTGGAATCAGTTAGTAAGAACGGGAACGAGGCTTTCACTGTGGAACCCACAGAAATGATCAAGTGAGTGCCGAACTCAAAGCAACAGGAATTGGACACGGTGAGAGTGAGATTTTGATGATCCATTTTGTCGTAGGAAAGAGGAGCGAGATAGGCGTAACCGGCTGCGGACACAACACTTTGCTCATGTCTCCCAGATGGCAGTGCAAATTACAGCGTGTGTCGCCGAGCCAACACAACCTTGCATACAAACGCTGCTGACTTCGTTCATCACCACACCACATCATGACCGGCATATCATCCACCTCCACTCACATTCTGCCACCCATCCTGTCTTTCGAATTAAGCATATCAGAATGGAGTGCCACTGACGCATTGACTGTGACCCAAGAAGCGAATCGCCATTTCCACTCATCTTAGTTGTCCCATACCTCGAAAACGCTGCACTAGCTCGTTCTCTCTCACTGCTTGTTCCATATGCTCATGCCAACTTCATAGTCTCGGTTCGAGGACACTTCAACAGGAATCACGAGACGGGTGGAAATATCCTTCAGCGACGATGTGAGTTTATACAGTGAGGTCAGCTATGCCAACACCTGACAGTCGTCGCTCCAACTCCAGTTATTTCCTTTCGTTCTGCCTTGCCTCCTCGCCCTTCAAACACTGCTTTCGTGACTGTTTCTTCATGCCACACAATGCACAATCCGATGTCCTTGCCATTGAAACATGCAATTTAGAAGTGGTTTTGCTGAGTGGAGAGAGGAAGGCGCCCTATTTGCGATCTTTAAGTGAGTGCAAAGGAACGCAATACATCAAGATGGCACAGAGGGAAAGCACAATAAAAGGAGGGATCTCCACGCCTCTTTACTTGACCTAGTAGGATGAGACTCTTGCGCATAAGGCCAATAGAGCATCAAAAATTTCCTGCTACCTTTTATCACCTAGGACAATCATGACTTTCCATGGTCTATTGCATTCTAATGTACATTTAGCGACAGAGCAGCCTTGCCTTTAGCGCTGCTTCAGACGCTCCAATGACTGCTCAGGTCGAATCCGGTCGCTTCCATTGATGGTGTAGCTAGAAATACTGACCCTCATTGCATACGTTAAATTCACTTTCTATTGCTCATGTCAAAAGTGGTTTGGCAGGTCAAAGTCAACCCGCAAATACTTTGCAAGCTGACATTCATATTGAGGAATACCATTTTGCCGTAGAATGATATAACTTGCAATCGCCTTAAGATGCTGTGGTTTGAAGAATCGTAAGGCTTACACGTGATGTGAATTCTCAGTGGAAGGCACCATAACACGTTGTTCAATGACATTAACCTTTCAATTTGCTAACCAAAACATTTGATTGTTTTACATTTTGCAGAATGTGTTTGAGTGGAAGAAATGAAAATAGAATTTGGATTCAGGCTCATCGCCCCCAAAATGGAACTTAGCTCTTGAGTAAATGCACTAAGAAGTGGAACATCAGACCGAAGTTGATTGCAGCCACAGTTGTCCAGCTCTTGGTGCCCGTGTCTGGAGTGGATGAATAAACGGTTTGTACTCAGTCACTCAGGAATGAGTTAGGCTTGCTTGCAGTTGGGCGATAAGTCATGTTTGGAGTTATTCAGTATGCATTAACAAGGCGGCTGATAAATAGGAAGCAAAATAATCAAATCCAGTTAATTCGTCAGCTTGCCGGCATACAGGTTTCTTGTACTGCCAACCAGCTGACGTATATGAAACGCGATTGTATTTAATAGGGACCCATTAGCTCATGACGTTGCGACCGCACACCTCCTATTCATCCTTGCACCTTCTTTGAAACAAACTGCAGTGTATCTGTTTTACTGGCGAGATGCGCCACTTTATGTGCCTGCGTCACGAGTTATTACTGTGGATTTGTGGAATGGGAGGAATTGGGTTCATAGTTTGTGTACGTCGACCAACACCGCCAACCCTTTTGGCTTCTAAACAGTGTGTCATCGTATAAAGGGGCATCTTTTTACGTCGTTTTTAGGGTGAGAGTACAAAATTTCAAAATTTAGCAAAAGGATTGTGTGAATTCCACTTTATATGCTCACATCACGAGTTATTCACACGGGTAGTAAATGGGTGGTAGCAAGTCCAACTGTGGCGTTGTGAAATGATAGAAATTAATCTCATGAACGAGCGCTTTCAGTTCTGTTGGCCTCAAGACAGCACGGCGTCGAGAATTGGAACGTCATCTTTTGTCACTTTCAGAGTGAGTGTACACAATACTAGAAGTCGTCAGAAAGTTTGTAGGGGATCGACAACGAAGTCTTTAATATTTGCACTCTAAGGTAGAAAGTAATTTTGATTGAATTTGCTCTCCTTCATAAGATGGGCTGCGATTTCTGGTAGTGCGTGGAATGCCTTGAATTGCTGCTTTGCTCGGCTACTTTTCATTGGATGGATAAAAGCAGGGTTTACAGCAGGAGACGACACAGATGGCGGTAGAGGCAGTCGAGGTGTCGCTTAACGGTTAATAAGATTGTTGTTTGAATGACTGATAAAGTAGTTATTGGCGGGCACTGTTCAGGCGTCTCATTGTTCGCTTTTAATAAATACGCGTAATTCACAACATTTAATCTCTAAGGCTACAGATCCGATTATTCCGAACATCCGAGTTCCATTGATGGCCATCTCGGAATCAATCAGTATTATTCCATGGATGGTGCTGGTGCAATGGAAATCAGCTCAATGAATAATGGAAAACTAAGTGGTAGATTAGGAGATGTAAGCGGTTCGAAGTGAAGAGCTGCGGGTGATGTGTAGAGTTTGACCTGCCTCAATAAGTTCTACATTGACACTTATGATTGGTTCCCATTTTCAACATCCACTTCTGATATGGTTTCCTTTGGTGCGTTTGATTGCGTCTTCATTTACATTCCTAATGAACAAAGATGCTATGGGGTTTCGTCATCTCATCGTGAGGCAGTCGAATCAGGATTGGCATTGAGGTGGTGTTTGTTTCGCATCAAGTGTCACTTCTCATGGTCCACTCAGTTCATTGAGGGTGCACAAATGAACTTATTCACATGAGGTGCAGACTTGCTTTTATTTGAAGTTTCTTATTGCCAATTTGGCTAAGGTATGTTAAAGGCTCTATATTGATGGCCAGAAGGCGAAAAGAGGAGAATGACGCACGAACTAAAGAGATGTGTGGGGGGGAAGGTTCGAGGTGGAGTTTGAGAATCGCAAGTGGTAGAAAGTGGAGAACGATCTACAGTTCTCTCTGAAGGGCTTTCGCAATCTGTCATATCCCGTATTACAATTAACATTAACAGTTCTGGTGCCTGTTTGTGGCACTGTTGAGAAACATTGCGACACGGTGCTGTGAGGGCAGTTGGCATGTACTTTACATGCAGTTTCACTCGCAACCTTGCTTTTCCAACTAGATCAGAAGTTAATTTGGACTAGAACTTAGGGCGGACACAATGACTTGACGGTGGAATTTGCAAATGCTGTGGAAAAGGGCGTGTAAAGTGAATGAAATAGCCATTGCGATTGTCGCAGTTCTCCTTAGACTAAGAAGTTTGGGATATTCTCATCACAGTACGAGCCTGCACACTGTTGGTATGCGGTCGTTGCGCTGATATTGTGGCATTAAAGCGAAGTCTAGCATCATTTCTATGAAGGAAGCCACGGCCCTACTACTTTCGTCCACTAGTAGCACAAAGCGATGCATAAATTTTGACCAATTGAAGGAAAAATGTGACACGGTATGATGACTTTTAAACAAAGGCTTTCTCCGATTCAATTGTTCTCTTTGATACCAAATCCGGCAAAGTGTGGCGGACATAAAAAGCCATTTCTGAACGTTGCTAAATGCTTAAAAGTGAGAACTTATGCATCTTAGGCAGAATGAGGGTCTTGCTCTTTTTATTCAATCGTCAAATCCCTTAGACGTGACAGTCACGCCATCAATGCATAATGGGAAGGCGGAGCGACAACTTATCCACCTCCTGATGATACAAGTCGCCAAATTTTACCGCACACATGCATCAAAGCAGTGCAGGAATGTGCTGAAAAGGAGGCTGTTATTTAGTAGTTCAATAAAGTGGACCACTTTACCGTGTTGTCTCAATTGTCGTAGGATACATAGCACATGCACTTTTGCCCAAATTTGATCTCAACACTTACCAGCCTCAAGGAATGCGTAGTAGAAGCAGGCTGTCGTCTCAGAGTTATTTTCCCTCCCAAATGCTTTCGCACCCTTTTATTACAACTGCATGACAATGAAGCCACTTTACAAGTGTGCGACGTCTAAGTAAGCAAGAGACATGGAAGCACTTACTCACATGTAACGCACACATGGAGAAGAAATTTGCGAGAAGTGATTGCTCCTAAGTGGGCTCACACACCTTCGCACTGATGTGAGATGGAATGATAGGAGGATAGGCCTTTGCATAGTAAGAAGGAGGCTATTCCACAATTGCTTCCACAATCTACATTGCATGGTCTACTTGGCTACCTACACACCCTCACCCATTCACATTGGTGACAACTCTGAATCGTCTATATCCACGCATTCGTAGCTTTTACTCCAACCTAAGCCAAATGTGCTAGGAAAAGACGTCCACTGGTAGAACGAAGTCGTGTCAGAAGAAGCTGGGGGCTGGAGATAAAATGCCATGGGAAGCATCTGCATCATGCCGCATTTCTGATGTACGATGCAAGAGTTAATGTCATGTTCGGCCAGTAAGAAGGTGAATTAGCTGATTTGAAAAGTTGAGAGAAGGATAGGTTTGATGTCAAATGGATGTAATAAAAGGGCTTAATTTACTCTATCCTGCCAGCATCTGCTAAAATACAAGAGTAAGGAAAGCTTACTGAAATGTGTAAGATTGATTTGGAAGTAATTAATAGCGAGACGCAGCAGGATGTACACAATATCAAACGACTACTTCACCAGGAATGGAAACAAAACTTGTCGCGCAGTCAATTTACTTGGTATCATCATGAATGTAAAACAAAATATGTCTTGATTAACCTAAAGGGGGGAAAGGATTATCGAATGGAAGGAGGAGGGTGAGTGGCTTTTGTGTGTGGATGCGTTGAGAGGACTGTCAGGTAAGAAGGTTCTCTTCGTGGCGTTAGAATTTGACGGTTCTCAATCTAGTGGCTTCGCCTAGGCCTTCGCCGTAGAATTAAGCACATCAGAATCCCTCTTTTCATGGGACTTAGGCACTCACAATTTTTGTTTCATACCTCGAAGCAGTCAGCCAACTTATTCATCTTCATCCAAACAAGCCTCTCCACCTTACTAACCTGTTCTATCCTCCTGCTTGCTTTTTGTGCTCAGGTCCATTTTATAGTCATGGTTCGAGTACACTTTGATGTAAATTACGAGAGGATGAATATATCGATCCACAGACAATATGTGTTTATATAGTGAAGTCAGCTATGCCAACAATTGACTGTCCTACCTCCAACTCTACTCATTACATTCGGTGTCGCCTTACACAACGACACACACACACACATCGAATTATCAAACGACGACTCTATCACCAAAGGAAATGGAAGTGGTCGTACATCCATTTCACCCCGTCTCAGCTTAATTATAAAATTGAAATGGGTTCCTGTGTGCACCATATGCGGAAAATGGGCTGCCACTTGGGTAGTGGCGTGCCGTTGCACTAGTATTTGATGGTTGTCAGTCCAATGGCTTCTACCACGCAAGTAGCACTCCCTGAATTGGCAAAACAATGGGGTGGATTCATCATTTATCATAACCTGAATGAATGATTCTCCCGAACGTTTTGTGAACCAATGCCTTAGATGGCTCAAATAATATAATAATCGCGTCAGTACATTCTCATTCACATTTGTTTGGTTACAGGCTTCGCTCCATAGGCAAAACCAATAACTAATGGAATGACACCAAGTGCTATTTAATGGCAACATGTTTTGTAAAAATGCCAATCAACGTAGACGACACATGGAGGAGTGCTGCATTACCTACGATGCAAACAAACGTCCTTTTCCTGCCAACCTTGTGGGAAGAGACTAAATTGACATGGTTACTGTGATGTAAGGCTTCTCAAATGATTCTTTATGGTGCCACGGATTTCGGCAAGGCATCGTGCAATGCCTAGCATCCTCCACTAATTCACTTCGTTCCGTCACTGGCATCGCTATTCAATAACTGTTTGAACTAAAGCCTCTGATGCAGACAGATACTTGAAAGATCATCATCCTAGTAATGTTCTACAAATTTATTCCCTAGAGAAAATTTTGTTTCGTCTTGCTGGACGAGTCCTAGACTACAGCTATAGGTTCGGCAGAAAGACAAAAGGAATCTCTCGTACACCCGAGTCAATGGTACCTATCTGATTTCACCGGTGGTTAATGGGTTCGCTTTCGAATGTGACACTCACTGCGCCATCTTCTGCTTTTGCTGCAACCAGACTGTTAGGCAGAACGTCAGCATCACTTTGCGGACGTCCTTTCTAGACATTTCACCAAAATGCAATTGTGGTAGCACTCCTCGCTTTGTGATAAATACGGCACCAAGGAACCTCCGAGAAGGCATTTCATCGGACGATAAGCACAATGCTGGACAGTTTGTCCCACAATTTAGTCTTTGACAATGCCCGTGTCCCCGCATTCAATAGAAAGACGTTTTGCCGTTCGAAGTAAGGACTGCAGCATTTAATTAAATTCACTTTAAGTGCCGATCTGCCGCACAGGACATTTGGCGACACATCGATGCGACGGATGGGGATGCGCAAGAACAAATCATCGTTAATTTTAGTTCAATTATGTCAGCACTGCAACACTGCACATTCGCAACAGGATCTGTGTGAATAACTAAAAGACCGCCTTTGCTCTAAGCCAAACGAAGTGCTTCTTGGCGGCAAGTAAATTTTTTTCTCAAGTCCTGTCGGAGTTCGTGGCGGTCAGGACTATCCATGCTTCGAGCACACCTCCTGTAGCATCTTTCTTTCAATACATTGAAAAGCAAAGCTCTGCTTCTAGGAACTTTCGATTGATGCTTCGGTTCAAGGACTCTGATGCAGCAGGTTCCTCCTCTTTTCTACTTCCACCCTTGCTATTTGAAGTAGTAATATGCTTTGACATCTTCATTATGTGTAAGAGAGAGAATACAAGGGGAGAGTTCATGACGGGGATGTGTCGCGCTCATGGGAGTGACCACGCCGCTCCGCAACCAGGTTCAAATTGTCGTCTCACCTTTTGGCCTACAAATAACATCTAAGTATTGTATCTGACTAAAGGAAAGAGATGTAAGACAGGAAGCAGGAAAGCGATTTAGGCATGCTTGAATAGAGTGGCATGTGCTTTTTAGCCATAATTTTGCAAATCCCATTATTTTGCTTCCTGTTTATTGGCCGCCTCGTAAATGATTACTGAATAACTCCAAACATGACTTATCGCCCAACTGCAAGCAAGCCTAACTCATTCCTGAGTGACTGAGTACAAACCGTTTATTCATCCACTCCAGACACGGGCACCAAGAGCTGGACAACTGTGGCTGCAATCAACTTCGGTCTGATGTTCCACTTCTTAGTGCATTTACTCAAGAGCTAAGTTCCATTTTGGGGGCGATGAGCCTGAATCCAAATTCTATTTTCATTTCTTCCACTCAAACACATTCTGCAAAATGTAAAACAATCAAATGTTTTGGTTAGCAAATTGAAAGGTTAATGTCATTGAACAACGTGTTATGGTGCCTTCCACTGAGAATTCACATCACGTGTAAGCCTTACGATTCTTCAAACCACAGCATCTTAAGGCGATTGCAAGTTATATCATTCTACGGCAAAATGGTATTCCTCAATATGAATGTCAGCTTGCAAAGTATTTGCGGGTTGACTTTGACCTGCCAAACCACTTTTGACATGAGCAATAGAAAGTGAATTTAACGTATGCAATGAGGGTCAGTATTTCTAGCTACACCATCAATGGAAGCGACCGGATTCGACCTGAGCAGTCATTGGAGCGTCTGAAGCAGCGCTAAAGGCAAGGCTGCTCTGTCGCTAAATGTACATTAGAATGCAATAGACCATGGAAAGTCATGATTGTCCTAGGTGATAAAAGGTAGCAGGAAATTTTTGATGCTCTATTGGCCTTATGCGCAAGAGTCTCATCCTACTAGGTCAAGTAAAGAGGCGTGGAGATCCCTCCTTTTATTGTGCTTTCCCTCTGTGCCATCTTGATGTATTGCGTTCCTTTGCACTCACTTAAAGATCGCAAATAGGGCGCCTTCCTCTCTCCACTCAGCAAAACCACTTCTAAATTGCATGTTTCAATGGCAAGGACATCGGATTGTGCATTGTGTGGCATGAAGAAACAGTCACGAAAGCAGTGTTTGAAGGGCGAGGAGGCAAGGCAGAACGAAAGGAAATAACTGGAGTTGGAGCGACGACTGTCAGGTGTTGGCATAGCTGACCTCACTGTATAAACTCACATCGTCGCTGAAGGATATTTCCACCCGTCTCGTGATTCCTGTTGAAGTGTCCTCGAACCGAGACTATGAAGTTGGCATGAGCATATGGAACAAGCAGTGAGAGAGAACGAGCTAGTGCAGCGTTTTCGAGGTATGGGACAACTAAGATGAGTGGAAATGGCGATTCGCTTCTTGGGTCACAGTCAATGCGTCAGTGGCACTCCATTCTGATATGCTTAATTCGAAAGACAGGATGGGTGGCAGAATGTGAGTGGAGGTGGATGATATGCCGGTCATGATGTGGTGTGGTGATGAACGAAGTCAGCAGCGTTTGTATGCAAGGTTGTGTTGGCTCGGCGACACACGCTGTAATTTGCACTGCCATCTGGGAGACATGAGCAAGGTGTTGTGTCCGCAGCCGGTTACGCCTATCTCGCTCCTCTTTCCTACGACAAAATGGATCATCAAAATCTCACTCTCACCGTGTCCAATTCCTGTTGCTTTGAGTTCGGCACTCACTTGATCATTTCTGTGGGTTCCACAGTGAAAGCCTCGTTCCCGTTCTTACTAACTGATTCCAGTTTATTCGTCAGTTCAATAGCAGTGCAGGTTTCGTGTCACTACTCCTCGGCTGACGGATTTTACTAAAAAAAGCTGCAAGGATGAATAGGAGGTGTGCGATCGCAACGTCATGAACTGATGGGCCCCTATCAAATACAATCGCGTTTTATATACGTCAGCTGGAAGGCAGTGCAAGAAACCTGTGTTCCGGCACGCTGACGAATTAACTGCATTTGATGAGAATAACTCAACTGAGACTTTGAAGGTGGAACCAAAAATTTTCCAAGTGGATGCTGGCATTATGACAACTGCATGTTGTGGGAAAAACAGCCAAATCGGTATGACCTACTATGCAGATAATACCTTTGGTCATGTCTCCTAGACAGCAGTGCAAATCACAGAGCATGACGTTAAACAAACAGAGTCCTGTATATAAAGGATTTCGACTTCTCTCGATGCCGAACTGCATCGTGACCAAAGCAGCATCCACCTGACTCGCATCTTGCCTCTGGAATCTAGCTAATCAGAATGCAGAGCAAGTGACACACTACTTGTAACCCAAACAACAAATCCTTATCTTTCTTTGACATAAGAGCTTACAAAGGCCCTGCGATGCCTTGATTCACTGAGCAAATTGCATTGGAACGTGCCACCATTCTAACCTAAATCAAATGCAGCCTATGGGTTCCACCATTCCGTCCTCTCTCACTGCCTGTCGATGTGCTTGGGCCCATTTTATAGTCTCGGTTCGAGAACACTTTAACAGAAGTCACGAGAGGAGTGAATACATTGCTTCAGCGATGATGTGGGTTCATAAAATGGAGTCTGCTCTGCACACACCTGCTTTTCTTCACTCAAACTGCATTTGGTACCTTCTGGCTTTGTCTACTTATTCCGCCATCCAATGCTGCCTTTGTGTATGTTTGTCCATGCCACCAAATGCACAATCTGGTGATTTTATCATTAAATCTCTACGATGGACACAAATCCCACATCTCAACAAAACCTCAGTATTTGCATAAGTCTACTTTCACTGAGCTGGTTGCGCTCATGATTGCATGCCACACGTAATGTGGAACAGTCGTCTGCAAGACGATGCAGTCGCACTTTTAGCTGCATTAATCGTGGCAGAAGCAGGTGATGGTGTAGTACGTGCAGCATTTTTACCGAAAGTCAAATTATGCGAAAAGGCTGAAGGGTGTGCAGAACTCGCCATCTGCCTTCACAGCACCATGTTGCATGTCCTTAACCCGCGTCACGGACATGCATCACAACTGTGAATGGGTGTGTTGAAACGGAGAGTGTTATTTAGTGCGCCACCAAAGTGGGCGGCTTCATCGTGTTGTTCCCCTCGTCGTGGAATACAGGGTACTTGCAATTTTGCTTAAGTCTTACTTCAACACTCACCTGTCTCTAAGAAATCGTAGTAGCTTCACAGTGTCGTCCCAGAAGTTACCATCCCTCACATTGATTTCACACGCTTTCATTACAAATGCATAACACTAAAAAACGCATTTTACAAGTATGCAAGAGGCATTGAAGTATTTGCCCACATGTAATAAACACTCTGAGATGCAAGATGGTAGGAGCTGTTGCTCCAAAGTGGAACAACAAACCGTAGCACTGATATGAGATAAAATAATAGGAAAATTGGATTTTGCCTGGTGAGGAGACAGCTAGTTAAACCGACTTGCAGTCTTCCCACAATTGCAACTAGCAGCAGCGTTGCATGGACAACTCGGCTGCCAACACACCCTAACCTACTTGCTTTGGTGGCAATTCTGATGTATCTCCATCTACGCATCATCATCTTCTACACCCACTAAGGTTGAATGTACTTGGAGTAGATGTCTGGAGGTGGAACGAAGTCCTGTGGCAAGATGCTCAATGTTGTAGATAAAAAGCTACAGGAAGCATCTGTGCCAAACCAAATTATTCATTTAGGAAGCAAACTATGGTGCCATGTTCTACCTGTACGAAAGTGATTTAATTTAATTCTAGCCTTTACAGTTAGATGGCTTTGCTATCAAATAGAATTATTAAAAATAAATTTCGTCCTTAAGTGCCAGCATCTGCTAGAACAAAAGAGTTGAGCAAGCCCGTTGAGGTAGGTGAAATTGCTTGCAAAGCCTTGATCAGTGGGACGACGTGGAAGGCGCACAACGTCAAAGGACTACTTCATCCGGAAGGGGAATAAAACTTGCCTCGCAGTCACTACACTTAGTACCAGCGTGACTGTAAATGAGAATGTGTCCCGGTGCGTGGTCATCAACTCACATCACCAGCCCTGTCGGTCTCTAGGGCAGCATGTCTTTTCGAATGGGAACGCCTGCTCGTCTCACGTCCATCACAGGTGTCACCAATAGCGTAGCAGTGAAATAGGCAGCGGTATTGATGCCATAGTTGCTGCAATGCACTACTCTGCGCACAGGATTACAAGTTTCCATGTTATTGGATGGCAGCCCCTATAGTCGGATAAAGGGGAGTTAGATAGATGTTGCTGATGCGTGAATGTCAGACCAGGCGATATGGCGAGAACCAATGAGCTGTCATCTCAGTGAGGTCACTCGGACACCCCCTCCAAGGCACAATGTATTTAAGCCTCGGCGCATCTACCACGCCATCAATCTACGCTAGCGTCTCGCGCCAATGGTAGGTCCTAAAGGCCAACATCTCTTTTTCATTAATTATTATTGTTTACACCTCCTCAGTTGTTTGGCTATTTCACACTATTATACTTTGCCTGTTCGTCTATTCAAAATTTGTATAACCGAAAATGGCATTCATTCTTAAAAAAGCAGGCTTTAAACAGCTCCAGTCGCAAAATTTTTTGAACTTCCCATTGAATTGGCGTTACAAATTTGCCAATATCTCAACGGTTGTGATCTGGCCAATTGTTGCATGGCTATTCCAAGATGGAGGGCAATACCTTCAATGCCGAAGTTCTCCACTGTCCTACATCAGCAGATTAACATGTGCACCTGGCTTGACAACTGTCTTCTGCAAAAGCTTTCTCCTCAATCTGCGCCAAATTCTCATCAAAACGCACTGCAAGCTATTATGTATTATAATGCCCAGCTTGAATCCCTCCAACGCACTTTAACAGAGCTGCCGCAGATGCGAGACCAAAGACCTGTACACATTTGGCTGTTTAGAGACCCACACCTGGCTTGGCTGTCGCCACGTGAATTCACAATTTGCCTGCATCCGCCAGAGCTATTCCTCCTCAGCCGTCATTCATCTATAAGTTCTTTAAAGATCACAAATGGTGTTGCGAACGGCAGGCTTATCTTTGTGACATCTTGTGTCGAAGGCAGCATGCATACTATGGACCGATGCATTTCTCCCTTCGAGTACATGGATGCGCCTGACTACTGCGACTGCCTCATATATGCGGTGGATCTCTCGCACTTCTCCAATCATGATCTAACTATCACCCTACAATCCCTCGAACCCCATCAGACGCTACTTGTCGTAGTTTTTGTCAATGGGCCCGTGGATAAGTCAACTGAGATGAGTTGTCTCATGAAATTCCACCAGAACCTTGGACAACACAACAGCCATCTCCTCGCTACCATGCATACCAAATGGCGGCTATGTTGTTCCAAGAACTTTAATCCAACCTATGCCGACTAGAGCAATTTGTTGAATTGGGGTCTCTACGACGTGCTCTCTCAAAGAATTGAGAATGCTCAAGTTAATGACTCTGCGCACCCTGTGTAATTGGATCCTCTGCGTATGCAACACTGATGATATGCTTTTATACCCTCGTTTTTGATACTCTTGTTTGGGTGATTTGATAAGGATGACTTTGGAAGCTCATGCAAATGCAGTTTAGAAACGGCTCTAGCAACGTTGTGGCAAGATGTCTGCAGGAACTGCTTTAGCATTGCAAATTGCCTATTCCCTAAGTTCTGGGAGTTTTGATCGTTGCGCTCGAATGATTTTGCAATTAGATTTAGGGAAATGCAGATAACTGCATTAAATGACTAAAGCATCATGTGTCCAGTGTTGGCAGCTCGTGCGATTACCTATCGCTTAACGAGTAAGAGAGATCAGTTTGGTAAGAAACAGCAGATTACGCCACATGCTTTAGGTTGAAGACCAATGCCACTAGAAATCACCCTGACAGAGATTGCGTTGTACTCATGTTCTCAGTGTTGGCGTGAATAATTGAATTTGCCATGGATGTATTCGCGATTGTTTAGTAAGTGTAGCAATGGCATTGATGGGACCACTTGTCACCAAACTAAAGTTTAAAAGGGTAGTTTTCTGCGAATACGATACCAAAGAGTAAAACTCGGAGATTAATTGCATGGCAATGGTGCAATAGAAGTCGATGCCTATGAAATTAACAAGCCTCAGTCATGCTTAGACAACACAGTGTGGCGACAGGAGGTTCACAAACGTTTTTTCTGCTGTAGCTCTGCACTCAAATTCAAAGGAGATGAATGTTTCATAACGGACGCTGAATAAAGCTCACGAACTAATACTTAGACACCAAAACTAGCTCGTAGAACACGTCAATAAATGGGTTTGAGACTACCTGTCATGAGTCAACTGGAAACGAGGCCGTAGTACACATCCCAGTGGTGGTCCTCATGTTTAGTCTCTCAGACATGTCCAACTATCTTGAGAATACCCGCACCTTGATAATAAGGTCACAAAGTGAGCAAGTGTGTGCTAACCTTCATCATGTTCCTCGAAGCTAAGTGCCTCATGTGATTGCATTTTGCCTAGCGCGTTAAACGATAAGGTCATCCCAAAATCGAAAGCCTTCACCGACTGAGTTAATCGCTGTTGAATGACTTGGAACAAGCACAATTGTGGAGAAGTTGAGTACTCAAAGTCCTATCTGCAAAACTGTTGGTGGTGCAATGGACATTAATGACCCCACATTCAGCAAGACCCTTCCATTTTGTCCCGCATCTGAGCTTCCAACTTATCATATCATGTCCCACAATGTATCCATACATCAGGTCTCGAAGATCGCGCTGTCCAAATGTGTTTATTAGAAGACACAAATACGCCCAGAAGGCCACTGCTGCAGCATAGATTAACCACACAAAGCAATTTGCCCGCCCTTAACCCACGGCCCCGTTGCTTGCTTTTCCACTTTATTCAGCCTGTGGCAAAGTGAGAGGGGATCAACTTCACCCTTTCATGAAAATCGTCAGTTGGATCCCAATTACCACTGAAATACGGAAGTTACTTAACACTGTGACGGTAGTTGATTGCTGAGTATGCTACTACAGAAGAGCGGAAACTTTTTGCGTTTATTGAATGACCGATTCCAGTAGGAGTACGTTTTGCTGTGTGGATGGATTTGTAGCAGAATGACTACAGTCTGGTCAAGGAATGAGTTCAATTCTAGTGACTTGGTAAGGGTTGCTGTACCAACCGATACAAAGTCAAATGCGTGTTGGCCGCAGGTAGTCCCGCCATCTAGGAAGTGACCAAGTGTGCCTAAATTTGCGAGTCACTGCAAACTGCCGATTCCACTAGTCGCAGTCACTGAGTTACAGTTTATTTGGGTCTGTTTGGTACCGGCATGCCATCAGGCATAACCACTCTCAAACTTGAGGTTAATCAGCACATTCTAGTAGGCGTTGCTGAGTTTTCGATTGTCGTGAATAGCAGCATCAAAAGAATCCGAACGAGACAGACTTTGTTTAATTGACTTAATGATGCTCTTAAGACCACCATACAGTTCCTCATAGCATGTGCCACAAATCTTACCAAATGTCTTTGTCATTTTCGATTACTATTATTATTATTATTATTGTCGAGACACCGTCCGTGGATCGCGGGAGAGATATAATGCACTAGATGCATTCAGTTTATGGTTCTGTACCCAGTTTCGAACTATACGAAGATTCGCGTCATTTGCCAAATAATTTTGCCTCCTCTCTTCTACTTTCCAACTTCCATGAAAAAGGTTAAATCGCTTTGTCAAATGTCTCAAAATAAAACTATTCATTCGATCATGCTGTCCTTTCAAATGTTACGAAATGGACAAAAGTTGAAAAACCCATAACAAATATCTTGGTCTTATCAAAGGGAAAGTGCTCTATGAGCAGAGTTGTGCCCTACAAATTTAAAAGTGAAAGAAAGGCAAACAGGGCTCAACACAATTGCTACGAAGAGCCTTTCTTTTGGCTTATTGCAAGCACGACCTTCTGGTCATTCACTTAGAGCCTGCTGCAAATATTTAGCGCATTAGGTTATGTCGACACTGTAGGAAAGTGAGTTGCAGTCCTGATCCTATTTATTCACAATTGGCGGGCATTAATTTTTGCGTATTTTTACAAACGCTGCATCGATGAGACGCTCAAACACCTTTGAGGGATATCGGTGTCTAAAATGTTTTTTTCACTCTGAGTGAATTCAATAAACCGCTGCTAGTCTTCTTGCTGGGCTGATACAAGGGTCTCTTTCTTTAACGAAAGGACGTTCATACGTTGTCTAAGCTGTTTTCTGTTTTCACTAAATTGTGGGGCGAATCGTTCCGCATTGTGTTTATTATTTGATAGGACTTATCTTAAAGGAGCATTTGTGCCTTGGTAGGCGGAAAGTTGAGAGTGCTTTCATTACCATGTTTAGACGGTTCGTCAGGAAGGGACGTCAGCAAAGTGATGCAGACGCTAAGCCTAATCGATGAGTCGTGGTAAAAGCAGACAATGTTGCAGTACGTGCTACATTCTGAAGCAAATCTACTTAATATCATCAAAGTTGGACGGGCACTGCTGACTCTAGTGTACGAGAGCTTGCGATTATCTTTCTGCCAAACACTTGTTCCAAGTCTGGTATTCGTCCGGCAAGACGAAACGTTGAACACTGCAACAAACACATTTACAAAACATACTACTGCCAATTTGTAAGTAGTAACATTTTGTTAGCTTTTAACTTCTGCCTGTGACATGAACATTGTGAGCTAACTCATGTCGATGTGAATGTACTTGCGTATTCACTAAACCTTTCCAAACTATCTAAAACAGCAGTGTGCTTAACATTCTGCAAAACTATGTATTGGTTTTCAGTAAATTTGTATCCGCTCCTATGTTTGTCAATTTAAAATTTTTACGTGCGTGGACAAAGCCACTAGACCAAAAACCGTCAAAACTCAGTTTCATGGCATAACACTTCCCAAATGACAGTCCACTTTGCGCATGTGCACACAGAACCTATTTACTCTCCCTCCCAATCGTTTAGCTTTTAATATCGTTAGATTTGGCAAGACTCAGCACACTTTCACAATTCACCTAATATGGAACAGAAATGACTGCTCGATATGTTTCGTTTCCACTCCTCATGGAGTAGTCGTTCAATGCTTCGTGTGTGTAAGGCAGCATTAAGTAAAACGAATGGAATTGGAGAGAGGTCAATTAGGTGTTGACATAGCTGGCTTCGTTGCAGGAACCCACATCGCTACTGGAGCGATATTTTCACTCCTCTCATGACTCCCGTTAAAGAGTACTCGCACCGAGACTATAAATAGGAATTCGCAAAGTGGTTAGCAGTGAGATAGGATGACAGAGCGAAGTAGAGAAGATGCATTTGATGTGGATGAGTGTGTTAGTACATTTTGATCCGATTTGTGGACCGACCCGAAACATCGGACAAGCAGTTGCGATCGTCTGAAAAGCAAAGTCAGGAATTTTCGAGTTTCTTTATATTCGCCGATTCTGTGCGATCTGATGAAATTGAAGTAAAGAGGCAGGTCTGTGCTAAAATGCGAATGAAGGTGGATGATGTGCTGGACATGCTGCAGTGCGGTATTGGAGGAAGTCAACACCGTGTGCTTACAAGGCAGTGTTCGTTCGGCACGGCCAAGGTGTTATTTCCATCGTCGCCTTCGCCGATCGTAAAGAATTAACTTCCAATTTGACATTCTCCTAATTTTAAAGTCCAGCATTCAGTGTTTTCGTCAGCACCTCTGTAGTGAATGTGTCCCATCACTGCCTTTAGCTGACGAACATCAAATGAAATTGCAATTAAGTGGGTGCTGTCAGTATCCGACGTTTCGATCACACATATTCATGTTGACTGCTGTACACTCAGTAGAGATTGCACATGAATTGTTCAAAATCACAACGGGCGTGATTTTATGTGCCTACGTAAGGGGCTATTCACATCGGCAGTACATGCATGGCAGCAGGTCTAACTGTGCATTTGTGGAATGAAAATAGTGAAACGTCTCCAGCTCTGTAGGTCTCAAGGCAACAATCGTCTTGATTTGTAACGTCTTCCTATGTCGCTTTGAGGGTAGGTGTGTTCAAAAGCGAATTGCAGCGAAGTGTTTGAAGGTGGTAAACGTCGCACGTAAGTCAAAAGCAGCTGCAATCGCCTGTTTTTTGTGAATGCTTTTGGATTGTTAATTTGATGGGTTACTTCGCGTTGGACAAGCACAATTGGTGTGCGCTGTAAGGAACGACGATAATGGCGATGCATGCAGTCGGATTGACACTGAGCGGTTGATAAGACCGTTGTTTGCCTCATTAATGGACAGTTACTCTGGTTATCCTCTTTACTGAATGTAAACTGTCCACGAATGATTGTCTCCAAAACTGCAGGTCTAATTCATTTACTGACCTGAGTTCTTTGGATAGCCAGTTTGGGAGCGAATGGTAATGCTGTACCACTAGTGCTGATGCGATGGGAAACAGATGGAAAATTGTCGGAAGCACTGAGTGTGAGATGAGAGGTATGGTTGGACCGAAACGAAGTGATACAGGTGCTGTGTAGAGATTAGCCTGCCCTAATGACGTCTACGGTTACGTTTAAGATTGGATCCCATTTCCAGCATTCACTTCTGGCATTGTGTCCTTTAGTGCCCTTGATTACGTTTTCAATTGCATTCTTTGATGGTAAAAGTGCTATGTGGACTCGTTATTGCTCCACAAACCTGATCTCATGCAGTCTATTGAATTGCCTCGCCTCTTGCCCGCTCAGACGTCGCACATTTTTACAACTTCTGAGTTGGTAGAGGGACGCTATTAAAGTTTGCTTAAGGCAAGTGAGTGTCCATATCACGGTAGAGCAAAAGTACAACTTCCCTGTATTCACAACAAGTGAGACAACATGTTGAAGTTCCTCACCTTGACAGAACACAAAATAACGACTCTTCCTCATAAACTTGCATTCAAAGTAGCAAACAGCCATTTGTAATGGCAGTTAAATACCTCCAAGCAAAAGTTAATGCATCTATTCGATGTCACCGCTACCTGTATAGGTAAGATGAAGGTCTCACATTCTCAGTCAATCAGCAGAACATTCAGTTGTAGCAGTCACCTCGTTAATCAAGAAGAAAGGAGAGCAGAGACAGTGTAGAGCGCACAAAACAGTGTTACACTCCCTAGCTTTCTGCATGACTTAAAATTACAAAAACCCTTTAAATGTAGACTGCGAATCGTCTTCCGCACCCTAAAACTTTCATTTCCCACAAACTTTTGCCCAATTTCGTGAGTCCCTCTTTCGCCCTCTAGCAGTCAAATTGGTGCCACCAACATCCTTCCTGCCAATTTTAACAACCAGGAATTTGAAGGTGAAGTGGATCTACACCTCTTCTGAATGAGTACATTCGTACATCCCTTGAATCAACTGAGTGAGTGAAGTGCCATTTGATGAGAAGGAGGCAACACGCAAGTGCCACACTGGCTCGGACTGCCCCACGCCGAGGTGACGAGTCTGCATAGCAACGAAGAATGTAAATGAAGATATAATCAAACCAGAAGTGCTTGCTGGAAAAGAAGCTCAGTTGTATGTGTAGACGTGGGAACTATTGCGGCAAGTGAAATCCAACACAGCACCTGCATCACTTCATTTCAAGCTACCTACGCTTCCTCCTCTGCAACTTAGAGTTTCCAAAAATTCTTGGACTGATGACAATCGCATCAGAACCATTGATACAGAATTCTTTTTTGATTCCAAAATGGATTATTCTAAAAAATCCAAATTTTTCTTTAACTGAACCTGCAACCTTAAAAAGTGGTTGTGAACACTGGGTATTCAGTAAAAAGGACAAACGCAATACGCAAACGCTTCACGCCACAAACTACTCATCAATCATTTAAACTGGGATTTTATTGCTTACCTACATTCATCCCGACGAACTGAACCACCAAATGCCTTTATTTGCAGTGCACACCTCTTCCACCCACCCATTGGGGAACACTCGAGCGTGAACAGTACCACAACGAAGCAACGATTAAAAACTTATCACACGTTACGATGAATATTAGTGGATTCCTTTTGAAGCAGGATGAATCTGTCATAGCTGTGTTTCAATGTAAGGTGAAACGACGTTGAATTCTTTCAAACTTTTCACTGGCCTTTAGTATTGTACAAAGCGATGCTAAAATGAGTCAAAAGGCATTCGAATTCACAACGACACGATGCCTAAAGATCGACGAGGCTGGTTGGGGTGTGTTGACGACCACGAATCACACATTCAATTCCTGCCATTCCACAACTCCATAGTTGGGCTTGCTGCCACGCCTTTACTGTGAGTGTGAATACCCCGTTAAGTAGGCATATCTCGTCACGTCCATTGTGATTTGAACAATGTCAGAGAATGCAAAATGTGCGACTGCGACGTCGTGTACTGCGAGCACCCTTTCACTTGCAGCAGCGCTTGATTTATGTCAAGGGACAAAGAACTGGATTTGATAGGAACAAAATAAAATGAGACTGTGATTGTGGATTCCACATAAATGACCAAGTAGATGCTGGCGTTGTGACAGCAGGACTTGCACATAGCGCATATGGGTTCTTTGCGAGCTGCAGAATAGAAGGGAGGGCAACTGACGCATTAATTGTGACAAGCGTGCACAAGTTCTTCTAATTCTTCGAGGTAATCAGTGAATCGCATTGAAGCTAAAACACCTTCATCTACATAAACCGCAGGATCTCATTGCTAGTTGTTGTGTTTGGACCTATTGCATATCCTCACTTCTAGCACACTTCAACCAAATTCACGAGAGGAGTAAAAATGTCGCTTCAGCTGCGATGTGGGTTCATGCAGTGAAGTGGGTCACACCAACACCTGATCTAGCCGTTTCCTTTGGTGCAATCTTGCCGTTCCTTCCATCTAACAGTGTTTGTTCATGCCACAATCTTCAACTGTGTGCAAAAGAATGCGACATATCAAGCCTGCACTTAGTGAAAGCACAAACATTTATCCTAATGCTTCCTGTAGCATTTTATTTATGACTTTGAGCTTCTTGCCACAGGACTTTGTTCTGCCCCCAGACATCTCCTCCAAGTGCATTCGACTTTAGTGGGTGTAGAAGATGATGATGCGTAGATGCAGATACATCAGAATTGCCACCAATGCAATTAGGTTGGGGTGTGTTGGCAGCCGAGTTGTCCATGCAACGCAGCTGATAGCTGCAATTGTGGAAGGCTGCAAATCGGTTTAACTAGCTCTCTCCTCAAAATGCAAAAGCCTTTTTGTCTATCATTTCATCCTACATCAGTGCCACGGTATGTGGGTCCAATTAGGAGCAACAAGTCCTACCATCTTGCATCTCAGAGTGTTTATTACACGTAGGTAAGTACTTCAGTGCCTCATGCTTGCTTAGACGTCGCATACGTGTGAGGTGTTTTTAATGTTATGCATTTGTAATGAAAGGGTGTGAAAGCATTGGGAGGGACGGCAACTTCTGGGACGACACTGTGAAGCTACTACGAGTTTTCTGAGACAGGTGAGTGTTGAGGTAAGGCTTGGCCAAAATTGCAAGTGCCATGTATTCCACGACAAGTGGAACAACACGGTGAAGCCGCTCACTTTGGTGGCGCACTAAATAATACCCTCCGTTTCAACACACCCATTCACAGTTGTGATGCATGTCTGTGATGCGGGTTAGGGACATGGAACATGGTGCTGTGAGGGCAGATGGCGAGTTCTGCACACCCTTGAGCCTTTTTACATAATTTGACTTTCGGTAGAAATGCTGTACGTGCTACACCATCACCTGCTTCTGCCATGATTGACGCAGCTAAATGTGCAACTGTTCTACCCTGCAGACTATTGTTTCACATTACGAGTGGCATACAATCATGAGCACAATCAGACCAGTGAAAGTGGGCTTATGTAAATAATGAGGTTTTTTTGAGATTTAGGATAAATGTTCATCGCATCAGAATGTGCACTTTGTGGCATGGACAAACAAACACGAAAGCTGCATTAGATGGCGAAATAGGTAGACGAAACCAAAAGGAACCGAATAGAGTTTGAGTAAAGAAAATCAGGTGTGTGCAGAGCTGACTTCATTGTATGAACCCACATCATCGCTGTAGCGATGTTTTCACCCCTCTAGTGACTTCTGTTGAAGTGTTCTCGAATCGCGACTATAAAGTGGGCCCAAGCACAGCGGCGAGCAGTGAAAGGGGACAGAATGGTGGAAACCATAGGCTGCATTTGATCAAGATGAGAACGGTGGCACGTTCTGATGCGAGGCATCGCAGAACCTTTGTGGGCTCGTAAGTCAAGGGAAAATGGGGATTTGTTGTTTGATTTACAAGTAGTGCGTCACTTGTTCTGCATTCTTACTAGCTAGATTTTAGAGGCAATAGGCGAGTCAGAGTATCAATTAAGGTGGGTGCTACTTTGGTCACGATGCAGTTCGGCATTGAGAGAAGTTAAAATCCTTTATATGCGGGGCTCTATTCGTTTGACTTCATGCTCCGTGTTTTGCACTGCTGTTTAGGAGGCATGACCAAGGTAATATATGCACAGTAAGTCATACCAATTTGGCTGTTTTTCCACGACTTCCAGTTGTCACAATGCCAACATTCACTTAGGTAAATTTTTTGGTTTATTCGTCAGCTTGCCAAAACACAGGTTTCTTGTACTGCCTTCCAGCTGACGTATAGGAATCGCGATTGTATTTAATGGGAACCCATCAGCTCCCGACGTTGCGATCGCACACCTCCTATTCATCCTTGCACCTTCTTTGAAACAAACTGCAGTGTAACTGTTTTACTAACAAGATGTGACATTTCATGTGCCTGCGTCATTAGTTATTCACAGCGGTGGTAAACGTGTGGTGGCAAGTCAAACCGCGGCGTTGTGAATTGGAAGAAATCACTTTCATCAACCAACGCTTTCAGTCCTGTTGGCCTCAAGACAGCACGGCGTCGAGAATTGGAACGTCATCTTACCTCACTTCCAGAGTGAGTGTACACAATACTAGAAGTCGGCAGGAAGTTTGTAGGGGGTCGACAACGAAGTCTTCAACATTGGAGCTCTAAAGCAGAAAGTAATTTTGATTGAATTTGCCCTCCTTCCTACGATGAGCTGCGATCTCTGGTAGTGCGTTGAATGCTTTGAATCGCCGCTTTGCTCGGCTACTTTTCATTGGATGGATAAAAGCAGGGTTTACAGCAGGAGACGACACAGATGGCGGTAGAGGCATTCGGGTGCTTTTAGATAGCTAATAAGATTTTTGTTTGAATGACTGATGAAGTAGTTATTGGTGGGCAGTGTTCAGGCGTTTTATCGTTCGTTTTTTTTAATGAATACGCGTAATTCACATCATATAATCTCTAAGGCTACAGATCCAATTCTTTCGAACATCCGAGTTCCATTGATGGCCTTCTCGGAATCAATCAGTAATGCTCCATGGATGATGCTGGTGCAATGGAAATCGGCTCAATGAATAATGGAAAACTAAGTGGTAGATTAGGAGATTTAGGTAACTCGAGGTGAAGTGATGCGGATGTTGTGTAGAGTTTGACTTGCCTCAATAAGTTCTACATTGACACTTATGATTGGTTCCCATTTTCAGCATCCACTTTTAATCTGATTCCCTTTGGTGCGGTTGATTACGTCTTCATTTACATTCCTAATGGACAGAGTTGCTATGGGGTTTCGTCATCTCATCGTGAGGCAGTCGAATCCGGAGTGGCATTGAAGTGGTGTTTCATTCGCATCAAGTGACAATTCTCATGGTCCACTCAGTTCATTAAAGGTGTACAAATAAACTCACTTACATGAGGTATAGATTTGCTTTTATTTAACATCTCTTATTGCGATTCTGACAAAGGTATTTTAAAGGTTCTATATTGATGGCCAGAAGGCGAAAAGAGGAGAATGACGCACGAACTAAGGAGATGTGTGGGGAAGAAGGTTCAAGGTAGTGTTTGAGAATCGCAAGTGGTAGAAAGTGGAGAACGATCTACAGTTCTCTCTGAAGGGCTTTCGCAATCTGTCATATCCCGTATTACAATTAACATTAACAGTTCTGGTGCCTGTTTGTGGCACTGTTGAGAAACATTGCGACACGGTGCTGTGAGGGCAGTTGGCATGTACTTTACATGCAGTTTCACTCGCAACCTTGCTTTTCCAACTAGATCAGAAGTTAATTTGGACTAGAACTTAGGGCGGACACAATGACTTGACGGTGGAATTTGCAAATGCTGTGGAAAAGGGCGTGTAAAGTGAATGAAATAGCCATTGCGATTGTCGCAGTTCTCCTTAGACTAAGAAGTTTGGGATATTCTCATCACAGTACGAGCCTGCACACTGTTGGTATGCGGTCGTTGCGCTGATATTGTGGCATTAAAGCGAAGTCTAGCATCATTTCTATGAAGGAAGCCACGGCCCTACTACTTTCGTCCACTAGTAGCACAAAGCGATGCATAAATTTTGACCAATTGAAGGAAAAATGTGACACGGTATGATGACTTTTAAACAAAGGCTTTCTCCGATTCAATTGTTCTCTTTGATACCAAATCCGGCAAAGTGTGGCGGACATAAAAAGCCATTTCTGAACGTTGCTAAATGCTTAAAAGTGAGAACTTATGCATCTTAGGCAGAATGAGGGTCTTGCTCTTTTTATTCAATCGTCAAATCCCTTAGACGTGACAGTCACGCCATCAATGCATAATGGGAAGGCGGAGCGACAACTTATCCACCTCCTGATGATACAAGTCGCCAAATTTTACCGCACACATGCATCAAAGCAGTGCAGGAATGTGCTGAAAAGGAGGCTGTTATTTAGTAGTTCAATAAAGTGGACCACTTTACCGTGTTGTCTCAATTGTCGTAGGATACATAGCACATGCACTTTTGCCCAAATTTGATCTCAACACTTACCAGCCTCAAGGAATGCGTAGTAGAAGCAGGCTGTCGTCTCAGAGTTATTTTCCCTCCCAAATGCTTTCGCACCCTTTTATTACAACTGCATGACAATGAAGCCACTTTGCAAGTATGCGACATCGAAGTAAGCAAGAGACATGGAAGTGCTTTCTCACATGTGACGCACACTTGGAGATGAAATATGGGAGAAGTGATTGCTCCTAAGTGGACTCACACCCCTTCGCACTGATGTGAGATGGAATGATAGGAGGATAGGCCTTTGCATAGTAAGAAGGAAGCTATTCCAAAATTGCTTCTACAATTTACATTGCACGGTCCACATGGCTGCCTACACACCCTAGCCCATTCACATTGGTGACAACTCTGATTCGTCTACATCCACGCATTCGTAGCTATTACTCCAACCTAAGCCAAATGTACTTTTGAAAGAGGTCTACTGATAGAACGAAGTCCTGTCAGAAGAAGCTGGGGGCTGGAGATAAAATGCCGCGGGAAGCATCTGCATCATGCCGTGCTTTTGATGTACGATGCAAGGTTTAATGTCATGTTCGGCCAGTAAGAAGGTGAATTGGCTGATTTGAAAAGTTGAGAGAAGGATAGGTTTGATGTCAAATGGATGTAATAAAAGGGCTTAATTTACTCTATCCTGCCAGCATCTGCTGAAACACAAGAGTAAGGAAAGCTTACTGGAATGTGTGGTCTGTGCCACAACACAGCAAGGATTCAAAACCTTTCACGCATCATGATAAATATCAATAAATTTTCCTCGAAGGACAAATTCGGTCAAAGCTATCTTTGGCTCTCACCAATCAATGATAAAGAAGACGACGTTGAACTCCTACTAACATCCCGCTCACCTTCGTCATTGCACAAATCCACCCTAAAGTGAGAAAAAGCAACGTTCGGATTCACGATGACAATATACGTGGAGGTCGACGGTAATGATAGTGTAGGTTAGCGACTCATGCATCGAAAATTAGATTTCTACCATTCCACAGCACCCGAGTTGGATTTGCTGCCACACATTTACTGTCAGTATTGATGGCTCGTGACATGGGCACGTAGCATCACGTCGAATGTGATTTTAAACAATGTCAGCGTGGTCTCTCCTGGATTTAAAGGTGTGAAAATGAATAAAAGATCAGGAATTGCAATGTCTGGTACTGACAACAGTCTTTTATTTGCAATCGCATTTGATTTCTGTCAGTCGAAGAGTAGTGTCACGAAGTCTGCACTGCAGAAGAGCTGACGACAATACTATATGTGGTTAAAACAAGCAACAATGAGGATTTGAATGTGGCACTCTCAGAGGTGACCAAGTGTATGCTGTCACGGGGAGAACAGGAATTGCGCACGACGAAATTGGGAATTTTTACAATCTAATTTGCCATGGGAGAAGCAACTGAGACATGGCAACTTACTCGTTTATCCTAGACGACATTGAGGATTCCAAAACATATCAACGAATGATTTTGACCTTTTTTAGCAACGAGCCGCACTTGATCGGGGCAACACCTGTTTTCATTGACAATTTGGCACACATTGTGGTATCCGAATCAAGCATATCTGAATGGAGGTCAGCTGACGCATCACTTGTGATCCAAAACAGATCTCACACAGCACCTGCATCACTTCATTTTAGACCACCTACACCACCTCCTCTCTGCCACTCAGTGCTAGTGAAATTTCTTGATCCAATTTTTACCACATTAGTACCATTGGCAGAGCACTGCTGTTCGTTTCCAAGCTGGCTGCCCATAGAACTTAGATTTGTAAGCAAGATCAGACCCTCAGCCTTCGGAACAATCAGTTGTGGGCAACTAATTCGAAAGGGGACGAATCCCGTCAAAGCAGCTTTGGAATTGTGCGCGCCAATGTTAGAGAAGACGGTGTCGAAGCACTGCAAAATTCCTGCTGGCCTTCGCTGCGTAGAGACCGACAGAATTTGCAGCATATTTCAGCGCAGGGAGTCCAAAACTCGCTTTTTCTCATTCCATAACTCCACGCGTTTGCTGTTGCTGTGAATACCTGGTGACGTGATTCCATCACATCACGTCCCTTGTGGTTTCAACAATGTCAGCGTGGCCCCTTGGAAAAGTCAGTTAAAATTAATGAAGGATGTGCTATCGCAACGTCGGGTACTGATGGCATCCTTTCAATTACCGTAGCATTTGACTTGCGTCGGCTAAATGACAGCGATAAGATACCCACACTGCAGAGTAAACAGGAGACAGCTCTCGACAATGCCAATGCCTTTTTATCTAATGAAGAGACGTTTACACTGTTGAAGTGGAAAAACTTTTAGTAATTGACCAAATTAACCCAGAGAGGGAAAGCACATGACTCGCCGAAATCCCCACATGCCGATGACGACTTACCGATGCAGCGTTTATGGACACGCAATAATTCGTCACCGCAGAATGTCGTTCTCTAGAGCCAGCACTGCAACTTTCCTTTAACATCTGGTGCAATCATACATTTGCAACATTTTCTAAGTAAAACATTGCGAAGTCGGTTTTTCACTTGGCTAATGGAATTGCCCCTGGGATAAATTTAATCAACTGTCTCGAGTCTTGTCAGAAGGCACGGCAATCAGGATCATCTCTGCTTTGAGTACACCTCCCTCAGCCTCCTTTTTATGAAGCTGGCTTCTAAGGGATGTAAGAAAGAACAGAGGAATTCGGTTAATGCAAACAGTGAAGTTTTGTTGGGAATTGGAATGTATGCTTTCCTCAGAAACTACCAGCCCTCTATCACCCAATAGTAAAGAAACAGTTGCCATATGCTTTAATGTAACCATATTTTCTAGGGGGCATCCATTCAATTTCAGGATAAATGTTTGTGCT
>JADWOT020000479.1:0-10000 GCA_036345935.2 Taenia hydatigena
GGTATGCGTGGCTAGAAGTAAGCTTAATGGCATCTTGGGAATGAATGAAGAGAAGCTCTCTTATCTCTTATCTCCTTTCTCATATCTTACTTGAACGCATCTTCCATGAGTGTCTCTTTTGTCGCCTACGACGCTCTACATGTTCACACGTACTGCGTCTCGCAGCATGTCATAATATCCTTGCTATTCTCATCGACTCATTCGGAAAAGACGAGTAAGTACGACTTGCAGTTTAGTCTCTTATCTTTATTTTTCCGCTTTGGAGCCACGAGAACATCTGGCTTCCATGCCTTTTTTACGCTTCTCTCACCTTCCCTTTCCACCTCAGTGTCTGCTAGCACCCTCTTTATATGCTCCCCTTCATCTCTCCACCACTTTGAGCATCGGTTGTGACACGATCAAATAATGCACAGATTCATAACCTGGATCAGACTAGCACAGGCTAGGCTAGATCTGACTCAATCACGCTCTCTCAGGAAACCAAATCTTGTTTTGGCATAGCTTGGCTTGCATTGCCATTTATTCTCCATTTCTGTCTTTCTTTCTCCCGCTTTAGTTTGCTCTGCGCCACTTCGCCTCAATTACGTCTCCTACTTCTACTCCTCTTTCACCTATCCTTTCGAAATCGAAGACTGAAGCGTTGTTTCTACTTCGTAATTTGTAGGCTGGTTAAAATTTCCACCTAATATCTCACTACTCAATCCATTAATTCTCTTTGTGGGGGATCCCCCTCTACTTGGCGCTTTACAATAAAGCTTAAGATTGTGCGCTTTTCGATCCAGACTGCCTTCTCTGGTTCCACCAATTTCTTGGCTCAATTCATGCCTTGCATTGCTCCTACTGTCCCTGAATGACCACAAGTTGTCCTTTTCGACAAGAAACACGGGGGACAAAATGGCATTATTCTTATTCTTACCATAATCATTCTTGCAATCCAGCCCTGTCTGGTCGAAAACCAGGCAACAGAAGGCGAAAGGCAAAGTATAAGGATGATTAGTGTCCGAAAAATCTGCGAAGCCTGTCCGCAAAGTTACAATGGTATAGGTGAGTGTGAGTACGTTCCTTCCTCTAAAACCATAATCTGCCTCTTCCCACTCACACCCCATTAAATTACTAGCCACTTGAGAGTAGTATCTCTGCCTCTAATTTTAGATGGTTTTCTGGACTTGACAATGGGAAAAGAATGGTAGTATTAGAAATGAGGGGTAATTAAGGCGTGGCAAAACGGCACGTTAGTCGCAAGATGAAAGTGATCTAGCGGAGGAGGTGGGAGGGGCTGAGCAGTGCGGTTGCCTCCACTGTAGGAGTGGTGGAAATAGATGGTACTAGCTTATTCTCTCCTAACATGCGGCAATGCACACGATCCACTGGCTCATGGCTAGATGGCCATTTCTTCCCCTCATTTTGGTTGGGGTTGGTAAAGGTGTTAAAAGAACACCAATGATATAGAAGTAGCTGCTACGGATCAACGAGGAGATGAGAAATTGAAGCATCTCCTCCCGATAACGTGAGGATTGACTACCCGTAACAGAGGAAGAGAAACGCCCTCCCGCTTTGGCATGCATAGAGTGTAGAGTGTGGTTCTATGTGAGAGTAGAGGGCTCCAACTAACAGCGCACCAGCATGTTTGTGCGTGTGGCTGGTTTTGAAGTTGTGTTAATAATGATGATAAATCCATCCCTCATCACACACACACACGCTTGGGAGCAGGCAGCATAAAATGGTCTAAGTGATGAAGATGGATCAAGCTAAGAGAAAAAAGAGATGAGAAAAGCACAATTTATGTTCCCACGAATCAGCGCAAGCGCTGAAGAGTCATATGACAGTGTGTAAGAGGTTCGGCAATCCTCCTTCTGGAGGTTGAATAAAGTGGATGAGGGGAAAGCATGAAGAGGCGTTTGCTTTGCGCACATCCACGTTGAGATAAAATGTT
This sequence comes from Taenia hydatigena, assembly GCA_036345935.2. Taxonomy (NCBI): domain Eukaryota; kingdom Metazoa; phylum Platyhelminthes; class Cestoda; order Cyclophyllidea; family Taeniidae; genus Taenia; species Taenia hydatigena. Next base: position 1,934 of record JADWOT020000479.1, read on the forward strand.
TTCGTTGGTGAATTGGGGTTAAAAATAAAGAAAAAAAACAAGGCAGCTGCAGCAGTAGAAATGCGTTTCTCGTGAGGCGAAGCTCGCTGGAACAGGCATCTTGAAGTGTGTGTACCAGCTATTTATTTGTTAAAAGGCGTCAACTTAATCACATGAGGCGTTTGGGGTTATGGCATGACAATCATCGAATCTGCCTTTGGTAAGTGTCTTTCTCCTTTCCTACTACGCTCAATAGGATCCTGAGTGGTGCATCTTGCATTACGTTCCACCGTGTGCACTCCGTGCATTCAACGCAACCGAAGAATGGGGAGTGAGTACTACCTATGTTGCATTTTCTTGTCCTCGTTTTCCATTTGAGTAACACAAGAATGTCTTGCTCTCTTGGTTCTCTTGCACTTCACTCACTTACACCTGCTTCGAACTAAGCACCAATTCTCCCTCCCTTCGATGGAAGTGCAATGCATTCTGCTAATAATTGATTATAGCCACGAATAATCAGATTGAAAATGTGCATATGCCCGCGCAGACCATCATCACCACCAACAACACAAGAAAGTTGGTTTACACTTGAGAAGCAGTACCGCCTAATACGAAAAGTGCGATGCTGTGCTCGCACCACCTTAACAGTTTGTAATAAGTGATCCACGTAGAGTGTGGATGCACATGCTTTGCTCACTCCTCCTCACTAACACTTTGATGAAAACCGCACCAAATAGTGCAATTCAACAGACACAAACCAGCACATAGGTAAGTCGAATCTAGACAAACAGAATTCAAGCATTCATTATGTCAAATTAAGTCGCTGCAAAAATATCTACCAAATAAAGGACTGCCATATTCACCCATTGCGAAAGGTGATGAGGTGAACTGCAATGTGGGATTATAATCGAAAACAAATGGATGGCAATGGATGCCACATATTGCCATGACTTCCTTCCGAGGCTCCCTTTATTGCGTCATAGATCTTCCTGCAATATTTCGAAGGTGTTCAAGAGAGGGCTCTCCTTCGAAAACAGGCGCAGCTAGTCAAGCACCCGAAAGCATGTCGCATTGTTGCAAGAGATTGCACGACCTCATGCACTCACTGCCTCATCCTCGACCTCTTCATTCACTGCCAGTGATTGCCGTCTCTCCTTGACTCTAGATAATCGTAGGCAGAATAAGTTAAATGGGTTGGATGTGAAACAAAAGGAAGCGAAATAGTTTTTGCTGATACCCACAGGCAAAGCGGCCATCAAAAGTGCTTACGCTTCCTTAGGAGTATTCACTCGGATAAAATGAATTTTATAACTTCTGTTCTTTTATGAAAACACAACTCCGGCCACGTAAAAGTTGTAAAAGTTGTGTCAGATTGCTAGGCGAGAGATGAATCTGCTCTGATCAAGATGCACCCAGTGATTGGCTTGGCTCTTCTGATACGTACCTTTTTTGATGAGTGTCATTGGAGTCGAATTAATACAACAATGGGTGGCGACCACTTTAACAGTGCTCTCGAAGGCCAAATTGCAAGTGCCTATGTAAATAAATGCAAGGGTCTGCCATGTGGTTGAGTGCTTGAATTCGGCCGTTTGACAATAAATAACGAGCAGTGTAATGTTCTCCTTAGGTGACAAAGCTTTTACATAATAGCGGATTACCAAGTGAGGAGACCCAACTCATTCCCGGCTGTCTAGATAGAAGTGACTTCCTCGTGAAGACAAATAACTTAAAGCCGAAGCTGTTCGTGCTTTGGGGAAGTGTTGAAGCAAGTGTTGCACCTGGAGACATTCCTTAAGACGGAGGACATAAGGTGCATTGCCGAAGTGCAGAGCAGCTAAGGAAAGAGGGTCTATTGGCACTACTCATAGGTTAATTCCTCATCCGGGAACTATAACATGAAAATCAGCAGAAGCGACGAAAATGATAGAAAATTTGGAATGGAGCAACTACTGCTCTGAACGTTTTCCTACTGTTCTTTTGTACCTCAGGGTTTCTTTGATTGACTGGTTTGACTGTGCATCTCTATGCTGACGACACCTCAATCGCCGACCCGATGATAACTCAACCACCAGTGTTGTAGCGGAAGTGATGCAAGCCTTTTCCGGTCCTGATCCATCAAACTAGTGTGACGTCAAGTGCGTTCATCTTCCATTTCTCCTCTTACTTTTCTTTACAAACCCAATTAGTGGCATCCGATGCACTTGATTCACACTGTTGCGCGACACTGACGACAACAATGGTAGGAAACAAAGATAGGAGGTGTATTATTGGTGTAGAGATTGAATTAGAGTTCACAGGTGCGACTTAGAGATCTTTTCGCATATTCGATGCACGCAGTCAGCCATCGCAAAGTGGTTGGTGCTGGAAGTAAAAACATTCACGAATCGATTGTGCCAGCCATTAACATTCACGCTTGCTCCAAAAAAATTATCGAAATGATACATTCTTGTTCTCTCGTACACCTTTTACTGGGTCTTGAGTTCCATCCAGCTTGACAACAGTACTGGGTTAGGGAATGAGCATGTATTGTATTTTTGCTCCCCCCTAGGACCGCTGACCTGAGGTAGCATGTGTTTGACCCATGGTAGGGCGATCGTTTGGAGTGGACTGTCGTCTGTCTATTCAATGCGGTCTTGATTAACTCTACGAAAGGGACTATGCAACGCTGCATGGTGGTGATTGATTGAGGCCACTTCTGTACTCCAGCTACCTTAAGAACGTTCGCCTCGTGGGTGAATGAGGTTGACATTGGAGCTGAAACGTTGTAGGTCTTGGTATTACCAAGAAGCCATTCATGCTCCAACTTTTGCGGTTGAAAAATGGAGCAGTTGAGAGAGGGATTGGCATTAAAGGCATGTTAAACATGTCCTACGATCTGCATCTGGATTAGTTCTACCCTTTCGAGAAGACAAACCTAGAATTGTAAAGGGCTGTGGCGTTTGCTTTCTTGGCCAGAAATTTTCAATTTTTTTCGGTCTTTCTCTATTTCTCTTGCAACTTCGTTTAGTTTGTTTAGTACCAAGTCATGAGTGTTTTTGTTAGAAGCAAACTGATCTGTGGACCCTGAAAGTGGAGTGGAGCACAGACCTAACTCCGATAGGCATTACCTCGGAACACTTTGATGGATTGGGCGTCGTCTTTGCTTCTGTGTGTGATGCATCGACCTGGGTAAACTTTCGCTTCCAACACAGTGGAAGTGAAGCAGTGCATTGCGCTGTTGGAAGAAAAAGGAAAAGAAGCAGAGGACAACAAAGGATGATGCTGAGTTGAGTGCGCTTCCATGTCGCTAATGGAAGGGCCTAACTTCCATTTGTCTTCTCCTTGCTTGACCTCATTTGTCTTCCGTGGCGATATGTATTTTAAAGTTGACAGCATAACAGCAAACCTATCAAACGTTAGACCTTTGATTGGCTAAAACCTGGTCATCGAAATAAACATCTGCGTATGATGTTGTACTGTGCCCTACACCAGACCTGAAACCTTTAAATGTTTGACCTGAGCTGTGGAGTAGATGGAAATGAATTACAGTCAAATTGTTTGATCGTGTTTATACCAAAAATAACTAATTGACCGTTTACATTGACTGGATAGTGACAGCTGCTTTAGACGCCTATCACCCAACCAAAGGCCATTTTCAACGTGCTCTGCAGCTTTAAAATGTGTTAGTTCAAATTTTTTTACCTAGAATTCAAACGGTGGACTTGCTGTGCCTCCGGATCAATTCATTTTAGCGACTCCCAACCTCGAGCATAGCTACCCAAGAGGATATCTTTGAAAAGATCAATTTATTTGTTCATTTATAAAAACTAAGGTCTACAAGGTGGCTGCCATCACGACATGCCATATGGACATAAAGTTAGAATAGCAAAACATCATCACCACAGCCACTTCATGAAAGGCAGCCAAGGACGGTCTGCAGACGCTTCTTAGAGAAAGCGAATAACTTGTTTTGTCAGCTCTACATACATCTTCATAACTTCGTCTTCACTATGCTAATTTTGGTCTGTATCGGTAGCAAGCTTATTTTTGAACCACTCTGCCAGAGGCCTAAGTAGCTGACTTTGCCTCGACAGCATATCACCACCTTCTCCTGAAGAGTCTTGCTCCGATTGTACTACTGTCTGTTGGGGCTCTCGTTGCGGTTGGGAGCTCCCAGTAGTTCCTAAGCTTTCACGGAGGCCACTGTCATACGAGTCCGTTAATGAGGCACTTCTGTCCATGCCATGAACCATAGGCTGTGCAACAGGTGCCTCATTGCCGAAAATATTTCCGCCGGCCTTTTTTGTTATGTAACGTTGGTTTTGGAACCATGTCTTAACCTAACAGAGAAGTCAAAATTATGGCGAGTACAGACGACCGAATCGTAGGCAATCACTACACAATAAAAGTTGTCTATTAAACAAGTTCACTTAACACATTAACGCTTGACCAACCTGAGTTTTCGTCAGGTTAATGAGCCACGCCAGATCTTCGCATTCACTCCTACTGATGTAGTTGTTCTCTTTAAAGTGCTTCATCATCCCATTAATTTGGAAGGGTGTGAAGAGAACCCCGCGTTTGCCGAGTCGTTCTGCCTCAGATACTGTTTGGCGTACCTGAGGCTGTTCTGCGGCTGGTGTTGTAGAGGAGTTTGCTGCATCAGGCATAGATGCAGTGGCAGCAAGTTGTTCGAGAAGAGAGTAGTCTGGAATTGAGGAGATGTTTGTTGGAAGGTGTTGTTGCATGCTTGGCGGTGTGGACGGTCTTTGCACTTGGGGTCGTAACAGCTGTTGACTTAACTTTGACAACATGTCATTTAGTAGTGAGATCACTGTTGAGATGATCAGTAACGTGACGGTAGCTTGAGGTTGGTCTGAGCTTCCGCCCTGCTTTGGAGACGAAGACAAGTCGATGCAGGACGTCTGTGGCAGTGCAGGCTTTGGAGGGCTGGTAGGTTGTGGATTGCGTGGGGAAAATACAGGCATTGCTCCTAAGATATTTGATCCATTTGAAGTAGCCTCATCAAGTTCCAGCCGCTTTGGTGGATGAGAATTCAGTTAGGTTCGTTCGGCTTCATCGTTTTTCTGTGACGAGCACACTAGAGGAGAATTGGGTCTTGAAAACGCTTGAGGTTTGACCAGAGCCGAGACAGTTTCTTCCACCTTTTGTGACGTGAAAGGTGTTTCGTGTTCCACTTGCTGTTGTGAGGTTGGTAACGAAGTCGATGAGGCTAATCGTTGGAGATACGAGTTCGTCTCTCCCCCAGGTACGAGTGGGCATTCCGTATTTGGTGCACCTGTCAAAGTAAAACGACTGGGATAAGAACACGAACTTCCAAATGTAACTAAATATTAGCTCTACTTTACTTGGGTCAGGGGCTTATTCATTATCGAGTGTGCTATTTTGGGCATGAAATTGGGTCCTGATTGACCCCAACTCTGCGTGGTCGTTGGGACGGCTTCGCGATTGCTGAAAATTGTAATGGCACCGATGAAAAGTATTGTACAAAAGCTTTCCTATGTCAGCTCTGACTGACGTGAAAGTTGGAAAAATGATGTAGAGCTTTATCAGCAATAAGTGCGTCAGGTATGCCACTGTGGCTGCGGAAATGGGCAGCTGCAAGGGACAACAAATGAATCCAGCTTCAACTTCTGGTGATCAATGGACGTAATGTGGTGATAACGGCACAAAAACTAGGGATACAAAGGTATGCAAACAAAGGAAAAAGTAAAGAGTGATAAAATAACTTGATAGACAATACCATTTGCCAGCAGTGTTGCCAGAATTTGGATTTGTTCTGGACTGAGGAGGTCCAAAAGGCTTCTGTCTGTAAAGTTTGACATGATGAATTTGTGATCATGCAAATCTGCGCTCTTGACTTAATTACTTGCCATTTTTATAGACTATGAGAGCCAATAAAACTCTAATGCGGGTTAGACCAATAGGATTTGTAAGTCTTTAGTCGTGTCGATTGTTTTGAAGGGGGATAGATTGCGTGATTTTCTAAAATTTTGTTCTGGGGACTATGTATTTTGGCGCTTAATTTGCTTTTACTTAGGATCTACCTACTTTCGTCTCATCGCCTGACTGCAATTTGCACTTTTTTCTGTCCTCTTAATAAAGTCTTTTAGAAGCCGAAACGAGTAAAGTTTGATGAGTGGGTCATCAGCAACTGTACACATTGATGAATGAGATGGAAAGATGTAAATTAATCAAGCTGTCACTTGAACGGGTATACAAATTTTTGTTGAGATATGAACTCAAATCGAATCGCCCTTTTACGACACTGAGACAAGGAGGGTAAGAAGGTTTTATAATCTATTTTATTAATGCAAATGTTTACCAAAACCCATCCTAGCACTCACATCAACCTGTCCAGGTGGTTCTTCTGACACTCTACCACCGAGCGCTGAAACCAACCCCAATTTCCAAATTGATCTTAAAAAAAAGAAATACCTTCTGCCAAAATTAGGTAACGGAGTGTGTTTTTCTAGATGAGAGGCGTAGATTAGAGGAAGGATAAAATATTAGGTAAGGAAAAGGAGAAGACAAGGAGCAAATTTGAATGAAATGCAAGCTCTTTAATACTATCGTGAAAGGAAAACGAAAGAGAGTTGCTTCGAAATGCGACATCTGACAATGTGGGTGTGAAAGCATCTCTCGCTACTACTTTGCATGCAACTCCTCTTCGTACTGCTTATGGAAACCGTCTTTGGTAAGAAAGGATTCCACTCAGTGCTGTAGATAGAGCTCCCACTCGTTAATCGTGACAAAACAACAACCCTCAATGAGGTCATGTCATGCTCAATCGTTTGGCATGAGTCTGACTAATGATGGATGACAGCTGATCGTCGTACGACTTGTATTCATGCTAGCACAGCGGTATCCACGGCTTTAGCCTGAATAGTCGTCTACAGCGCTAAGTGATCATCTATGACCAAACATGAGGCCTGAGCAATGATGGTGATTTACACCCACAAACAGACAAGCACATACACGTTCCTACCTGTTTGTGTGGAGCAACATTTAGGGCGACTCTCCAAAAGAGCAGAAATAAAAGTAAACAATGGCACACACACAAACTTGGACAAACAGATAGACAAGTGTGAATGCATAGTGGAAACGAGGCAGGTGGTTTAGAGAGGGAAGTATATCATTTTACCCTTTACTGTAGAATGCCAGGTAGAGAGATTCTCTACAAAGAAAAAACCGGTCAGTGAGTTGGGCAGACAGGAACCCGACCAGCCTACAAATCGCGAAGTAAGAAGTAGGAGCAACGTACCAAACTTCGCTCTCGAAAGGGTAAATGAAAGAGGAGTAGAAGTGGGAGTCGGAATGGAGACAAGGTTTTGAGGGACAAACTAAGGCGGCAGAAAGATAAAAATGGAGAATTAATGATGATTTTAGCTAAGCAATGTCAAAACAAGATTTGGTTTCGGGTAGGGTGTGATAGAGTCAGATCCAGTCTAACCTGTGCTAGTCTGATCTAGGTTATGAATCCATGCAGTATTTAATCATGTTAAAGCCGCGACTGGGACTAGTGAAGAGATTAAGGAAAACCTGCAAAGAAGGTGCTGGCAGGCGATGAGGTAGGTGGGAGAGGTGAGAGGAGCGCAAAAGAAGTCGAGGATCGAGACGTCTTCGTGGCTTTAAAGTAAAAGAATAAAGATAAGGAGCCAAAATTTAAGGAGTACTCACTGCCCCTTTCGATTGAGTTGTATGCGAGGAGCATAAACAGTGTAAAATAATGCGAGACGCAATGCATGTGAGCATATGGAGCATAGTAGGAGACAAGAGACAATCCTAGAAGATGCGGTAGGGTAGGACATGAGGGAGGTGGCGTAGACAAGGGAGCTTTTCTCCGCCTACTCCGAAGACGCCATCAAGCCTACTTATAGTCCGCGTGCTTTGATCCTTAGTATCTGCAAGAAGGGCAGAGAAGACCCCAATTTGCATTGCATGGAGTTGTGTCGAGTTGATTAGGAGGGCCAAATTAGTGTTGGGGCTGGCTTAAATGGTAACGAATGAGGCGTCCTATTCAAGCTTATCACAATCTAGCCTATGCTGCTAACCTTGTCTATTATGACCCGGTCCAAATTGTGACGCCTA
>JADWOT020000470.1:0-66279 GCA_036345935.2 Taenia hydatigena
TACTCACCAGAGCTGCACGTGCATTCCGTTGAACCTGTTTTGCATGCAGCAGCTTCAAACAGTGATCATAGAGGGAGGGATAGATAGAGTGAAAAGGCACAATTCAAGACAAACAACTTCCTTGTTTAAGGAGAAGTAAGTATCCAACTTCCACCAATTTTGTGCATCCCACCCACTTTCCTTCCTCTCTGCAACTTACCCTTTCCGACTTTCAAACAAATTAGCGGACTTAAACTAGGGAAGAGAGGTTCCGGTTTGGTATGAAGATTAGGCACGGACATCTACAACATATGATTCGAAAAATCCCATCTCTCCTCCTTATGCTCTTGCAACAAAACACCAACTTCTAACGGAGGAAGAATAGACTAGAACATTTGCTAAAGGCAATTGTTATTAACTGTAGAAGCCTGCGCTGAGATCACAAATATCTTTTACGAATCTCTGACTCTAATGCCGACAATGCATTTGGAACATCTGGATGAACGGTAGGAGGATCGGGTACGAACTTGTAGGATTTCATAAGGTTAACTCACAACCCACTAAAAGTAAGCCCTGCATCATCATGCTTGTGTTATGATTGGATGGATTGGGTGTAAATACTCCCCAACCTTTGGTCTTTGACGTCCTTCGAATAGAGATGGGTAAATTATTAGGGACAAACTAGGCACAAACTGCTCGGTCAAACCGGAGCTGGGTTGAGGCATTGAAAGTAAATTGAACAGTAAGAAATGTGGCGATACTGGGCATTGTAGCTGATAGCATGTCTCGAGTAACTCTGGCTGATTTCCTCCTCGATGCACCACTTTGCAGCCCACATCTTTCTCATTTAGAGAATTTCACGTTAACTATGAGCTGCCCAATGCGCAAGCATGCCCTATGTTTGTTTAAATTCATTGACTCATAATAAATTCTGCTTGTGGTGTGGTAAGGTGGCATCTCCTTTCAATCCTGTAGCCACGAATGACCTGTTTCGCCGTGTACGATTCGACTACTGTTAATGAAACGTAAACTGTATGCATTTGTACTTATTCACCATGAAGTTTACGCAATAACTCCAAAAGCGCAAGAAATCTCATATTGAGTTAGGTATTATTATTGCTCGGGAGACGGAGAATCTCTTTAGCGTCCTGAGGCTCCCTCGAAGACAAAAGAAGGCAGAATGCTAGAGTAGAATATATATATTCAACGGGCAGAGGAAAATAAGCTGCTGGCATGGCCTAAAGGCTAGCCTACGCAGCTAGGACAATACGGCCACCTCTGTGACTCTGACCGAAACCGGTAGTTCAAACAAACAAAGTACTACGATCTCCCTGCTTATTATTAAACTTGCTGTAAAAATGGAAATCATTTATTTTCCAGGGACATTTGGTCACTACCTTCAAGCTCAACTATGCAGAGCAACTTCCATGGCAAATTTATTGTTAAGGTGTCATAGCGCTCTGGCAACAAAATCAAGGTCACCCGCATTTGTTTCGTTAATGGCTTCCTTGAGGACATTGAGAATCACTGTAATACATTGCCAAATACGTTACTTCACCTTGTGGTAACATGGTGCCAATTTCTTCCACGTTACTTTTGACAAAAGTTTGCTATCAGAGACACTTTGCCTGCATTGCATTCTTGCCTTTTACAACTGGTCAACACTCAACCAAAACTTTGTTGTTTTCCATTGGACAGATATGACTGGCGGCGTCAAATTCGCCAAACGGGTTAAGCATCCCAATCGCTCAAGAGACATAAGCGATTTACTAGTCCTTTGCATAAACCAACTTCCACTGAGTTTCAGATCATAAAATTCTGTTACCTCAGGTTCTCTTTGGCAAATTTTTGCAGCAGTGTAAATCACAGTTAAGCAACTGATGTAGAACCTGAAAGCAGGCTCTTCCTAAGTTTCCAAGTGTAGGAACTTAATTTGCGGTAGCGTGCTGTCCTTCTTCTCCATGCTACATGGAATCGTTTAACTTTTACACATCGATAGTTTATTTCTGATTAAGGCGTTCCAAAAAGTAGAAATGAAGTCACCTGATACAGCTGTGCTTTGTCCATCCTAATGCAAAGACGTAGCAACCATTTAGTTTGTCTGGTATTAGTGGTCTCAGTCATTATTGACCCTCAACTAGTTGCTAGTTGGGATCGGTCCATGGGTTGTCATGACTTATTTACGGCGCACTCATTCACGAGTACTCTATCGTACGGCCGTACCTGCTTAAACGACCTAAAATTAAGCACTAAGCAGGAACTGTAATGTACTTGAAAGATTACGTCCTTGCGATGGCAGTGTGAATGCCTTGCTTGTGCCTATGCTGCCTTTTATTTTTTAGCCATCACAGTCGGCAGAACCTACAATGCTGCACCTTAAGTTCCCTAGCATGTTGTAAAGTGACGAATGTGCTTTCTCTCATTAAGCTACCACCAACGTTGGCTGGATGTCACCTCCTTCTCATCCCCTCTTCCATGTGCGGTGCTTGACCGTCCCCAACCCTACCCGGGCGCATGTCAACACAAGTGCTAAGCTCACTAAGCAACTGCTACTGAGTGTTGATTTAGTAGTGAAGACGTTCCAGTTCATAAGTCGGCAGTAAAGATGCCGAAGGAGGGGCATGGTGACGCATGGACAAATTGATTTCCGAAAGCAAATTTCCTCATAACCATACCAGCAGACACTCAAAGCCTATACCATTTAAATACCACTACTAGGATGGTGTTTAGAAGAATCGCTACTCATCAATCAGATGCAGGCATTTTTGTGGTGAAGGTGATGGGGTTTTGAGTTGGCATAGGTGAACTCTCACGCCGATCATGCGGGGTGTAAAATCAGTCATAATAAAAGGCAGTGCGCCTTATACACGATCACCTACGGTGTTGATATGCCGCCATCCAAGAGCATTTTCTTGTGAAATGCACAAGGGTGTTAGGGCCAAAGTACGTCGCCATCCACCAACGTTGATCGCCCATTATCCTGGTGCATGAGCATGTGCGAGCGTATGCCTGCCTAAAAGAAGTTTTAAAAGGCGAAATGATTAAAGTGAATACCGGCTTATTTTTGATACTACGAGACACTTGTGATAGCTCGCCACCATTTCAAGCAATAGACGGTATGAGTACCACTACCCGCGATGCTTGCGCTCAGTAACTCTCCGATTTTTATGCAAGTAGCTAATCAGACATATAATGTTGTCTTTGTTGGATTTGAAGTGGGATGAGAAATATTCGTTGAGGCATACCTCCTCAGTGACTTAAAAAACCAACTTCAACTTTAATCGCCTGATTGGATAAACCATACTACTGTGTTACACGAGGTGCAAACTACATGCCAAAAATTGAAATGGATGACAAAAAGGGGTTCTTAGTTAAAGAGCAAAATCGCGTCCGTTGTCTTTCCTTCACGCGTCTACACGAGGATGTAGGCTACTGTTACCACGTGGCAATATCATACGGTCTACTAGTACTGTACAGCCCATCATGCATTAGCATTAGTAATCCACTCTGGAAACCCGACATGCAGTCGTTTTAGTTTGCATAGGGAGTGCTGCAAACTTTTCCACTAGTGCAGCAAATAAAGGCTTTAATGCTACCAAATAGGCAATAAAGCTGTACAAACCCATTTCGATGATGCAAAAGTCACCTCACTAATTCATTGACGTTAGAAAATAGTGTTTTTTTCTTTTGTTTTGCTAGGGTCAATGTTCTCACACCTAACTGGAATTTACTGACACAACTCATACGAAATCGGTGGCATCAGCTTCGGACTTCCCACCTCCTCCTCATAGTACTTAACAGCGTCGCACAATTCAGCAGAGCAGCACCATTAGTTTTGTTGCAGCAACTGGGAAAACATGATATTAACAGGTCCAGTCAACTGTTTCTCGGCAGGTGCATTCACTCCTGAAGCAGTCTCCTCTCTCACATTCCCACAACATACAGTACGTATTCTCATCGTGAGGTCCATTGCTACACATTTATAAACGAGTCATCTCAACAGCTACCCTCTTCATATCCATTTATTAAGAATGCAGTAAACGAAGCCGCCTCCCACTGCCACCTCTCAGAGCTAGTAAAATGCCAGGTTCAGGTAGGGGGAATTGCGAGACCAGATCCGATTTAGTTACCTTTTATACGCATTTGAAATTTGGCACCGGCAGTAGAGTATCTTGCGAGTCGATGCAAAATAAAGGCCAATGGTCGAAGTAGCGCCCTCTTCACCAGAGACTCAATCGCAATAGCCACTTGGCGAGTTCATTCTGGTCAAGAATTTTGCTTGTTATGATGAACATTTAGGAGAACCCTCTTTGTCCCATGTGCAGTGAAGCAGCGATCGGCGAGTGCCTATCTGCCACTGAAGCCATCTCAATTATCAGCAGAGCTGTAAGCACTTTTCCTTATTTCCTAATATTTGCCAACACTTCAGTCACAGTTGGTTTAAAAATCTGGGTGATAAAGGGTTTTAACGCAATATTTGGCTTTACCCAATACAAAAAACACATCAGATAAATAACAAATTTAAATAATAGAACTAGTCTGTGTAATGTCATCGAATGTTGACAAGCCGAAGTCAGCATTTGATTAAGTAGTTATCTAAAGCAATGGTGAAGTGGAAAAGGGACAACCTCGAGAAGAACGAGACAAAGATGCCAAGATAGGGTCCCGAGTCCAATAACAATCGTCAATGTGGCAATTCAGCTGGAGCTTCCGCACAGCCCAACCACAGCTGAGGTCCAAGATTGTGCATCCAATTAACCAAATGCAATTTGGATACAGCTCAAAGCGCAGCAAGGTCATTTGTAGGGCTGTGTATGGAGGCAATGCAGCATTGTACATTCTTACAAATGTCAAAATTACTTCCTTAAGTAGAAGGAAGAAGCATCCTTCTTACTCTTGGCCTCCCGTTAACACAACTAAATCAAGAGCCACCATAGGCAGTGGTTGAGTTATCGCAAAGTAGCAAACAATCAGATGGCTAATGAGCACCACATTTGCTGTCATACTGTTTGCAAAGAACGGCTAGAGGAGGCTGAGCATTTGGAGGTGAGGCAGTGGAGAAGGCGGATGCATTTGCAGTCAACATGGTGGCTGTCCTATCGACAACTTCAACTATGGTTGCTGTCAGAGACATCACTCGCCTGCATACCACTTCGATGCGCCATGATTTAAAGCAGATTAAGACTTCACCACTTTACGTCTTTAAGGTTTTATCAATTTAGCGAAAGAGCTGAGCACCCCTTAGTGTCGTGATACAAACTTCACCTCCTCAAGCACAAGCAGAGAAGGGAACGTCTTGTTTACTCAAAAGCATTTCAAACATCAGATCACGCCATTTAATTCCATGGCATAAAAGACTTTTGTAAGGACAAACTACCAGAAGGCAAGGCTAGTTAGGCAATTCTCATCGTTTAAACAACTAGAGTGTGGTAGCGTAAGTCTATAAAAGGGTGGCCACTATTAAGGGAACACAATTATGGGAAGACATAACGAGTGTTGCGCAATTAGGAGGATCAACAAAACCTTAATTTATCATAGGCATTGAACTGCTAGAAATGACAGCTCATAGCCTTTGCTTCATTCCATGTTTTGTAGACTAGCAGAACAGTTTTTAGCTCTTTGCAGCCTAAGCGTGAAGCAGTGCTGGTCCACGCATACAAAAATAGTCTCCCGAAACACCCGGCACATAAGACACGCCTTTTTTGCTAACAATATTTATCTTTCGCAGAAAAATTGAATTCTTGAGGAGCTAATCGCTTAGACGACGACGACGAAGGATGGATTGAAGCACGCGACTACCGCTCGTCTGCGCTTTAAGCACATGCGACGTTGAGGACAGATCCAAGTGGTTCTCTTGCATACTCTTTCAGTTCATCGCAAGTTCTGTTGCAAGGTCTCGCGCAACTCTCCCTGTTCTCCATAAAAATGTGTGATCATAGGTGCACAAGGTGCTCTGCGGCATTTACAAGCAAAATCGCAAAGCTTGCACATTTGGTTCACGACCATCATGGTAGGTGTCTTTCATTTGTCCGTGCACACGTGCATAAGCATGTATTTGTGCACCGACATTTGTGTTTATGCATAGGGATTTTGCACCACGTCATTAGCAAAAAAATTGAATTGAGCGTAAATACGCTTTTATTGAACTGGATGGTAAAGAATCTGCGTAACATCTTTACACATGTTTGACGTGTTTCAGCAAGGTTGCGTCTGCCTTGTCCGGTTTGCCCAATGTCTCGCGACACCCTAGGCGAGCTCTTATGGCATCAAAGAGGTAGGAACAACTGCTAACTCTCTCCGTTCTTTGTCTTATGTCCTCTTTTGTGTAAAAGTGACAAAAGTACTTTCTTTTGAACCTCAAAATAGTCTGGCGACACATGTTGTGCAGCTTGTGCTTCCGTCCATTCATAACTTATGAAAGTCTCCTCTGCCATTTCTTCGAAAGACATATTTGTGAGTGGGTGTCTATTTGTCTCTGATTCAGATCCAGCGTGTGCTCTGCTCTACAGTCACAGCTTTTGCTATGCATGCAAACTTCTTCTAACTCTACGCCTCATTTTACAACACTCCAGTTCAAGTGACGGAGGATTCAAGAGTATGCATCTACTGCACAGAATGCCTTGCGCAACACTCAACGTTGGGTGCAATGCTTGAGCACATGGAGTCGCAGCATTTCTGTAGGTGCTTCTTCAAATACCAGGTGTGCTTTGCAGTCAAAGCTATTGTAACGCCTTGATCTCTTCGGCTTTGCAGACATTTGGCGCAGAATATTTGCGAGAACGCGGAACAACGCTATTGCATAAGCAGGAGATGCAACTTTTTCTCGGTATCTAAGCAACACTATCCCATTTTTGCTTGAAATAAAAACATGGTAAGGCAAGAGTATTCAATGCGCAGAGATTGCTTGCGTGGATTGTAAAAGCTCTGATGCGGAACGATTTGACTGTGTGAAATTAATTGAGCGTTACTCGGTGGATATGATAAGGCAAACATTGCATCACATTGCGTTGCGTCACATCGCATCGGTAGTTCGGATGGTTCAGACGTTGACACAGCAATATCGCATGATCAGCACTCGAATGCATACTTATAGGCTACTAAGTTTTAAATGGGTTCCAAATGCAAATACGAGTGTGGTGATTACAAATCTATCCGTTTGCGTTTCAAGCTCTCTAACGAACATACACCCAGCTTTGTGCTGTACGAGTAGACTAGTGCTCAATACAAGATAAAAGTTATGCATTTAAAGCTGTTGCTTTTGTCCTGGTCATTGTTTCGCGCAAGAGTGGATCCCAAGTGTTGAGGGATTGGGATGAAGAAGCAAGATTGAACAAGTCGAAGTGAAAACAGCACAATAGGAGAATGGATTCCTCGTTGTTGTGCTGGCTTGGCACTCTGTTGGCTTATTTTATGAAACCAATGACGATCTACCTGCATTGGCCATCGGCATCTTAGCAAGTGCTTTCGGTGCTTACCAACTGTTAAAATGCATAAGTAGAGGCGATGATCTTGACGGGAATACAATATGGGCTTAGTAGCCTCCAAGAAGCGATTGCAGCATAAAACAATTAGGAGTGAACTTAATTGAGAAACTGTGTTTATTAGCCTGGTCTTACGCCGAAGTAGTAAACTCATGCGCAGCATTTAGTGCGTACTTCCGCTTGCTTGTTTTGAAGTGGCTGCTGACTTTGTGCACAATGAGCATGTAAAACCAACCAACCATCCATCCATTCAGATATCGTTCTATGCAAAAGCATGTTTGTGTGCAGTGAAAAAACGACAAGGACAGGATGTAACCTTGCAAGATCTTATTATTTCCGCAAATATAGATTTCATCACTAGCCGGTGAAGGGTTTTGTAAACTTCAAATGGAAAATAAACTGTTGGTACACTACCAAGGTTTAACTTTAACTGTCTTTTATTTCTGCGTCATTAGAATGGGCGTATTTGGTTAAAAGGAGGATGATGGCTATTAAAACTCGCAATCGGCAAACTTTTCTACCAATTAAAAAGTTCGGACGAGGACCATTAAATCCAGCTCCGAGAATGATCCGGTCGGTCTGTTCCAGCCCTATCTTTGCGTCAGGACTTTCCCTGCTTGACATCAGAGAGTTTGAATGGCGGTTCAATAGTTCGTCGATTTGTAGCGCGAAATATGCTGGATCTTATAAAAGTGAACAACTCAAAATGTCATTATTGGTGCTAGCACTCGGAAGTCACACCCTCTGTGCGTCATTCTCCTTTCTGATTACAGAAAGCACTCGAGTACACAAGTAAAGGCCTCATTTAGATCATTACCTTATCGGTCTTGCAGTTCTCAAATTTATTTGTCAATTTACTCATTTTTGTTGTAGCCAAGCAGATGTGAACAGTGTAGCGTGGCCTTTGTTTTGACATCCCGTGTAGTGAAGGAAACGATAGTTCCGTTGAACTCGTATTTACCTTTAGGCTGTTATTGAACTGTCTACGGACACGATCAATCCCAGATCGGCCCCGGTCCCCGCCACCAACTCTCCCAAAACATAATTGGTCCACACTTTAATAGGTTTAAGGAGAGCGAAAATCCTTCATTCACATAACCCAGGGTAGGAAGAGAGGAGTGGCCTTATTTTGCTTTAGAAAATGTGACGTTACGCAAAGAAGGTGCTTCCATCTGGCTTCTGTTTTGATAAGACGAACGTATAGTTTTGCTGTGGCTTAAGTGGTTGCCTTACAACTAAACAACAGCAACTGTTGCTCTTATTCAATAATACACCTTTGCATGCCGTGTGGCTCGGCTAGCAAAGTGGGTTTATAGAGTGAACTAATCAATTTGACTAGATACCTATTCCAGCTGCTGCATCGCACTTCCCTGCATAGACTGCAAATGGAAAATAATAATTATTTCGCCGGTGGTCATGGTGCATGTAGCCTGGAATAAAGAATTCACTCAATTGCTTTCAGTTAACATTTAATGGGTAACATTAAGCGCCAAGCTCGCTTTAACCATTGTAGGAACGCATTGTGTCAAGATTGCCTTCTTACATATGGGTGAGCTTCTAGGGGTGGCCGATGCAGACAAGGGGATGTTGCAAGAAGAGTGCAGCGAGATGTCTGTGTAAAATCAGTGAAAAGCCTTAGAAACCTCACCCACCAGCTTTAGCTGTCCTGACACAGAGCATTACCTAAAGTTTGCCTGCTCAGTTTTTGCTGCTTCTTCACTCGCACAAGGTTCTTGTTTGCTTCAGTAACCTTTTCTAATTGTGACATACCTGACATTGAGGAATAACACTGAATTCGGAGGCGTGCTTTTAACTTTTGCCACATCTGCTGCTTTGGTTCAAGCGCAAAACTTGCAAATGGCAACTGCACGAACCAATCTGACATGGACATTGCGATTGAGCAGCAGGAGTAAACAATGATTCGCGCTTCTGATATGGTATCACCTCAAGACCATTATGCATTCGCAAAGTGATTTCATGGGCTTAGGCAATCAGTTCTTTAAAGGCTATGCTGATAGGCGCAAAGACGGCTGCTGAGAGAGCATTGTGCGGTTTGATGTGATATCTGCACAAGTTAATTGCCATGAGGCAGTAAGACGTAAGGGAAAGAATAGCACACTGCCTTTCGCTTTCTTCACATTATTTATCAAGGATATGTGGTTGCGGTAAAATTTCGTTTTAGGTTGGGCTTTCTACCGCTACCGATAACTTTCTTTAAGCAAATGTTGTGTCAGGAGCCATCAGAATCAACAAGATAATCAAAACCAAATCTGTGCTCACCCCTCAGTTGCTTACACTTCGGTATTTCGAATGATGCGAAGTGAGGGAATAGGGACGCATGTAATTTTCTGCTATTTGGACTCCATTAGTGTTTCGCTAGATGTGATCTCTGCCTGCTTGAATCAAGGATTTGATTTTGTGCAAAGCTTAAGTTATTCGGCATGGGAGGCAAAACCAGAAACATGGACATTGTTTAATTTGCGACTGATAAGCATCTAAGGCATAGTGCCTAATTCGGTAAATCCGGTACTCTGAAGTGCAGCCATTGCGTTAATTGCAACTAGTTCAGCAAGCACAACAAATGGACCCACTTAGCAAGGAAAGTGAAAAGTTTATTCAAGGGGGCTCATACTGGTCATAAAGTGGGTCTGGTTTTTATCACATTTGTGCACACACGATTCATCTTTTGTGTTGTCAGCAGTGAGCACCCACAAATTTTCTGTCGCTTTGGCCACCTCAATAACTGACTTTAAAAACACCTGCAAGAACACATGTTTCCTATAGTTATGTTTAGGCATTTGTGCAGTATACTGATATCCCAAAATCCCGGCGACATCTAATCTCTGCATCTGACTGGCATCGCTTATCCAACGGATATGCAAACTAATCCCTTCACCTGCGTCTAAACAAGAAGGAGCCGGTCAGTTTGGAGGTGCCTCACCGAGCATCTTCAATGCCAAGTTGGAGATAGCTACTTATCTTAGCTCCTTAGTGCCGAGACGGAAGACTGCACACATCATTTGGATGTTTCTACTGTTAAAATGGTCCGCCTGACCTACCAACGTGTAGTCTCATTAACACAAAATTACTCCAGTTTGGATTCGTAAATGTTAAGAATCACTGGTCGGTTTGAGTCGCAAAGCTTCACACACACACACATCTCAAATCTCTGTGTCAACAGTCTTGTTTGCTTAACAATCAGCCTTACACTAACTTTAGATGCTGCAACGTGCAACTTATTTCCAACGCCATTTGCTTATCCCAATCCCCGTATCTGCTGGTGGCTCTGAGCACTGATGCTTACGTGACGAGTACTGATGTTGCGTCAGTCGATTTAGCTCTGTTGATTTTTGCTTTTATTGGTGTTTGGCTCGAGCGACCTTAGTCATTCCATCGCAAAGGCAAGCGCTAACCATGTGCTTGGTTATTGGACGATTTTACAATTATTTTGACCTTATCTACGATCCCTGTTACTCGGAGTACAAATCCACTATTAAAATGGGTTATCAACTGATCACTGCAGCATCTGCTTACCACCCGAATCCCCCTGCCTGCTGTTAACCTCAACATGCCACTGCTAAATAAATACGTACTTATGATTAAACCCCGTGCAGTCATTGCCCATTCCTCAACACAGTCCGAACCGTTGCACGTTTCCATTGGTAATACCTTCTGAGCTAAATATTGTGAGGATCTTGCTTTCACCTGTCACTTCGTAAGGGCATATCTCTGATACTACTGAGACACTAATAAGTGGGTCCATCACTTTAATTCCAAGCTCAGTGCAGAGCGGATTGTCACCTGGGAAATATTAATTAGTTGGAGATAAATGGATGCGTTTAATAAGGAGTTTGATAGGTGCAATACGAACCAACCACTTCTGGGAGGCCAGCTATTTCGCCTTGTGTAAAGTGGGCAAAAATGTCAGGCACAAGCATCCAACAAATTGCTTAAAATTAGATAACATACTAGATAAACGAAAGAATATGAGGCATAATGAGTTTCCGTGTGAAGGCATTGAAAATATGAGGTAAACGTGTGATCAAGTCGCGTGCCGCATGTTAAAATAGCGTAAAGCTGTCGCACAGAAGTTGACACTCAATCGCAATTAATTCTTTTTCGTAGCACTATGTATTCAGGTAACATTGCATCCATTCGCTACTCTATAATGCATCGCACTATTTGATGACAACAGTGCCGTTTTGGATTAGTTGACTAATTATCTTTAAGTTACAGCATTCGACTTCAAAACTCAGCCAAGATTTTAACTTTAATCACCTTTTGTCTTGCCTTTTACATGCTTTCCTGAAAAAAAAGTCTACCAAATTAAATTCTTTCTTTTTTTACACGCACAATCACTGATCTGCTTAAAGGCATTGGGAATCGCTGCTATTAGGGCTGTCAACATGATGGGTGCCACAATATCAAGTCAAGTACCCAGACAATTTGTTTTACCTCGACCCACTCACGCTTTGCCAAAAAGTGACAAAATAACAGCCACGAAGGAGACATACCAAGTGCTGAAGAGGTGGACATAGCACGATGGATATGAAGATGGCATAAATGAGGAGGATTTTAATGATGATGACGTAGAGGATGCAACTGTAGCTTCGACGCCGCGCCACAATCAACACATTACCAACTAGAATGGAGACTGGCGATATGATGGCGATCTCACCCACATTTTCGCTCACAGCGTTTAAAACCATCGGACATTCTAACGAAGGAGAAAAGAGAGAGCACCGATGCAAGAGATTCTGTGTAACTAGTCCATGTTTCTCTGTCTAACTAATGTATTTCGATAGGAAACAAAACGAAGCCGAGTAAAGCAAACGCAACAAGCGAATTACAATTGTATTTATAGTAGCAGCTCTTCAGCGGGTACTTCGACAACAAAGACTGCCTTGCGATTAACTCAATCGAAACTGTTCTCTCATAGGTGCCTATAATTAGACACTGGGACTTTGATCCATACACAATCACTCACTCTTTTTAATCAGCAAGCTGCGCTTTTGCGTTCTACTTCTGAGAACATCCCAAATTCCAAGACACACAGACCCACGTATTCCATCCATGCATAAAATTTCGCGGCAGATTTGATTGGTTTTAAAATATAGTAGTGTTGCAATCTGCATTGGAGCCAAGAAAACAGCATCGGAGCAAATATGCACTAGCAAATATGCAAATTCGTCATCTATACACACCCTTGCGCGCCTACGTTTGACCTGGTACTCAGCAACTTTATGCTCTTCTGCTAAAACTTCGTATTTCTAGACTGATTTCCATTGACACTATGTTTTAATTTCGCCTATTTGACAAGCGTATTACCAATTTAAGCAATCTTCCGAGATGATATCTGCGTCGCAGAAATATCTATTCTTTAGTTTGCTGTTTTGATGTAACCTGATGCTATCACAACTGCAAAGTTTCATCTCCTTCCTTGCATTCACGATGTCGCAAATGCTTGACATTATAAGTTGAGCGTGCAGACATTGCGCTCCTACAACAACCTCACTTAATACAGCGCACACTGCTGACAAAACTTAAGTGGGAAGACAGGAATTACTCACCAGTGATGTTAACGGTAGGGGCGTAGGGACTAGTGAGGGGGCTAATGGTGATGGTGAGAACGTTGACAGCTAAGCCGAAGCATTGGCCTACAAATTGTGCAATGATATGGGCGCCCAAAGCTTTGGTGAGGATGGTGTGGACTAGCGCTGAATTTGCTTGCACGAATTTGCTACTGGCGATGCCGCACCAAGTGCACAAGTGCGAAAATACACTTTTGCATTATCCATGGTATTAGTGCATCGTTTATCATTATTGCAAGCATACTTTACCTGCACATGGCCAGTACATGCTAACATGCTGCGCTATACCATGGTTAAGCCTCGTCTTCGAGTGTAGAAGTGGATACCATGTGTTATTTATGTAAAGCAACTGATGTGCCGCTGCCATAACTCTTGAACTTGACTGAAATACTGGAACAGCAGCATTCAGTTTGGTTGTGATGCTCTGACAGACAATATGGAAGAGCGAATCGGCCTGATCAGTTCTTCAAAGCCTCGCCCTTTCCCTTCAGTTTAAATAATGACGAAGTCATTCCTTGATTATCATTCTTCTCTGCATCCCTCCGTTTATGGATACTAACTAGGCTTCAATGAAAACACCAGATGTCACGCTTTCAAGGATCGGTATAATACCATGATGATTTTTTGCATGAAGGCGAACAAAATCCCTTGTCAGCAATGGACAAAAGCAGGTAAGGCAGTAAAAGGCACTGCATAGTTGCGCATCTTTTCAGCTATGAGTTTTGAACTGCATGAGCATTTAGCAAATCTTGTAGACTCAGTGCCAAAATTGCGCCAATTCCAATGTCCGTTGTCGTAGTGGCAATTATATAAAGAGCAACTTTTTGACCAAGCACAAGAAGTACCATGGCGCTGAGCTATTAACCATTGACTTTCTCTAGACTTTAATGAGCATGTAGTGCTCAAATAATTTTCGGGGCAAAAAGACTTAGCAAGACCAAAAATTGCTCAACTTCAGAGATGTGGCTAGGAAATTAGTGGAGCATGATTGTGATAATCACTTTAGTCTGTGTGCACGGCTGCAGCATAATTGGCTTTCACTCGTAACTCACCCTTGGCACTAGCGATAATCACCGCAAAGCTTATAAATTTCCCATCATTTGCGTTTGTTTGAGTTAAGGCGACGCATGCCTGCACCACAGTGAGAGTGAATTTTCGCCTCGGCTTGTGCAAGAAACTCGCGGTTTTGAAATGGAGAAGAGTGCGCAGAACCAAATTAGGCCAGTCAGCGAGAGAAGAATAGCTTGGTATTTGGGTCGGAGGTCACCGCTTATGCTTTTGAAGAGATGACACTGCCGTTCATTGCCACCACCTACATCTACTGATCCCGCAACTGGCATCACTCTATTTTCTTATTAAGTAACATAAAGTGGAATGAAGTAGATAAGTGAATTGCTCCGCTTATGTGGCAGACCTTGGTCGATCGGAGGATGTTCCTATTCGCCGCCAGTGGTTTCGCAACCACAGCAATTCAACTAATTCTATTTTACTGCTATTACCGATTTTGCTAAAGACTTGAATTGGTAAGAAAAACACATCCTACGAGACCAAATGGACGGTTATGCGCTTGTACTCATTTCGCTTTCGTTGAAGTTCCTAACGTTGCAATTTGGACCCGTACACTCCGTCAGCACTTTCTCTTTAATTGTCCCATAACAGCAAAGAGCCAAATTAACAAAACCAAAGGCTTAAATTGTTTGAAGCCTTTCAAAGTAGGTTTTGAACTTTAACTGCCACCTTTGGAAGTAAACGGCCAAGTAGGACCAAAAAAATTGGGTGTCCGCTCGAGGTGGGTTAACCACTAGTACAGTATTTGCATACACAGTGCTATTGGAGGTGTAAAAAAGGCAGACTACTCCCTCTCATAACACTGTATGCGCATTGGTAGTCAAACACGCTCCAAAGTGTCGCCAAATAATGCGCAAGCTGTCATGTCCCATCACAATTTTACTGAGTCCAGCGGTATGATAATGCGGAAGGCCATCGAGGAATATTACATCTAATGTGCCATGTTTCAATTAAATGACCATTTCTGCCCGTGATTATGGGTGCCGTTGGGTAAACGTTGCAAACCCAACGATGGAGACGGTAGAAAACTGCACTTTATAACATTGATACCAACTGTTTGTTTAACTTTCCGCCAATAAAAAGACAAATTCTTTAAAAACCGCATAGAAGAACTGATAGAGCATTGGTCTAACGTTTGTACTCCAATTGTAGCACTTCGCATAAGGATCACATTATGACAACCCTTGGCATGTGACAGCATACCTTACGTGTGCGAGGTAGAAGAAAGCTTGGCTAGATGTAGAGAGGAAGCTACAATGGCAGGCATATCAGCCTTTCAGCCATAGCGAGTCCTTAACTAAGGAAATGACACTCCGAAATATGTATACAAACTTCGATGCACTCTCTGCATAATGGCCACATTTAAAGTGGCACGAAAGCTAACTCGAGATTTTTATCACACAAATCCACCTCAAATTCTGTCTTTGCTTACTTCGATGCTTACAAGCGTGGTGGTTGATCGTGGAATGGCCCACACCAACCAACACCCAATAGCCTTTCTTGTGTGAATGCAGGACTCGCCTTGTATGTCAAGAACAGGATGTCTGATAGGCTACTGTGCATGCATAGAGGCCTTATAAAGGCGTCAGGAGGTGTAAAAGCAAAGTGCTTCTGGATTGAAGATGGCATTTCCATTCTATCGCATTTTGCTGGTTACCTGCATTTTGGCTAAAGGACCCACAGAAGAGTGAGGTAGGATGTTTTCTAACGTTTAACTCTGACCACCATAAAGGAGGAATCCTTCAACATGTATTAGTAGTCGTTATATTTGAGAAGTTTTCAGTGTGGTCATCCTTCACTTAGAAGGAAAAGAAGGAAGCAACCTTGCATTGGTCTCCAGACCCATCAGTTTAGTGCGGCATCCCAAGCCTGGCTGAACTCCACACAGAACTATAGGAATAAGATATCTTATTACGGGCTGCTTAGAGTCTCTTAGACATACCAAAGACCGCCAGCAAACTGAGGCAGAATTAGAACGTCATCTTCAATGCAGAAATTTTATTGCAATCGCAACTCCTAGAGCATTGATAGGAACGCTCCCTGACATTTCAGCCAGGAAGTTTTTAATTCTGCACCTACATATGAACTTCTGGATGCACGCACCAAGCTAGTCATTTTGCCCCACCGATGGTCGTCCACTTTGCACGCGATCGGTTAATGACGCTGTATGCATAATTGGGGGCGCATGTATTTGCGCATATGGACCCTAAATCAGTAATAGTACTAAACTAAAATCCTGTTTTTCTTGGGCTTGTAATTGACGCACCTACAATCTTACGCCTTCTCATTGCAAAGGATGTTCTCATTCCCATGACTTTTATCAACGGATAAGGAGGCTTTGAATAAGTGCGTTAATACATCACTATTTGAGACTGCTCAAAACACACACCAGCCCGATAAAATAAGATCAGTGCAGAGAAGAAAACCAATCAAAGTCATCCCTTCAATGTTTACTATTAAAGAATAAGGGTTTAATCCATTTGGAGTTGCAAAAGAGCGTCATTTTAAAGGGAAGACGCTTATTTGAAAGCTACGTGATTGAAACGGAGAAGCGAATTGGGAGGGAAGAGAGGGTGCGAATCAAGTAAAATGAAGTAAAGCAGAGGACCGATGGTGGTACAAAGAGCTTGTAACTTTTCGCGAAACTAGGCCTAACGTCATACAATCACAGGATTGTCACTGCACAAGCCTCGTCCGTTCTGTTTCCTTACTCAACTGCTTCTCGCTGGAGAGTCACGACCTCATGGAAGACTATAGCACTCGGAGTGAGCATTCCCAACTTTCTGCATAGAACCTCGTAGACATTAAAAGACTACCAATGATGAGTTAATCAGTGTGTGCTTCAGCGCTGCATTATTCCCACCATCACAACATCAATACTGAGCTGCTCACTTACCGACGTATTCTTACCACAGCCGACATTGTGTGTCCCCACCTTCCTGGGGGCAGATGCCACCCAATAAAAGCAATGATTAATGGCAGTGTCTGCTTGGCTAAGAGCGTCTCGTGCTTAATGCACATTGTGAAGATACTCAGCACTTAATGTAGGGTGTTAGGCGGTCGTAAGGGTCACCACTATCAGACCACGCACACGGACGCTCGCATGTTCCTCGAAAGCTTGTCAGCCGGTTTTATCATTGACATTGATTTAGAAACTACCTTCTGCCACGTTGGTGGTTTTCGAAGTGGCAAGTTTAAAACATTGCCAGTGCTTAGGGCTGCTTCAAAACACCGAGCTGTGTGGCAGTTAGGGATAAAAAACACCTCGTTGGCGATGCCGCAAGGATACAGACCGCCATGAACCCCACCGGTACGGTGTACGATGTAAAGCGTCTAATCGAACGTCGCGTCAACGATGAGGCCGCGCAAGGTGATAAGAAACTCTGGCCATTCAATGTGGTCAATTCAAACAAGAAACCGAAGGCTGAAGTAACGTGCTGTGGTAAGGCAAAACGACTCACTGAGGAGGGGATCCTGTCCATGGTGCTGCTAGAGATAAAGAAGACAGCAGAGGCTATTTGGGCACGAAGGTGACAAATGCTGTAATCACAGTGCCAGTGAATTTTAACAGCAATCAACGTCAGGCAACACGTAATGCTGGCAAAGTAGCAGGTTTGAATGTGATGCGCATCATCAGTGAACGAATGGCAAATGCTCTTGCCTACAGTGTAGTCAAGGGCGTCGACGGGCAGTGCAACATGCTCATCTACGATTTGGGTGGTGATACCTCCGATGTGTCTATTATGTCCATAGGGGATGAACAATTTGATGTGAAGGCTGTTGGTGATGACGCGCACATGGATAGTAGTGACATTGGCCCTCAACTGGTGGGCCACAGTGCAGAGAAATTCGAGCAAGAACACGCAGAAATGGATGTGACAACCAACGCAAAGGCCGCCAGTCGTCTGAGAAAGGCGTGAGAGAATGCCAAAGGAACATTATGCTTGCTTGAGCGCACATGCATCAATATAGAGCCGTTATTCGGGGACATTAATTTTGCCGTGCCTATCTAACGGCAATGTTTTGGGCGATTGTGCTCGGACCTTTTTGACGGAATGCTGGATACTACAAACAAGGCGTTGGGAGATGCGAAGTTGCACAAGACCGATATTCATGAAGCATTATTGGTGGGTGGATCGACGCGTATTTGGAAGGTGCAGCACCTGCTACAGGAATTCTTCAGTGGCAGTAAGTTTAACAAGTCCGTCAATCCGGACGAGGCAGCAGTCTATGGTGGAACGTTGCTAGCGTCTAATCTGATTGATAAACAAGCAATGGTGATGATGGAAGTGACACCACTATCAATGGATTCGTCGATGGAAGGTGGTGTAATTACGACGTTGATGGAGCGTAACGTGAAAATCTCGGCGAAGACGACAGAGGTCTTCACGATATCTTTGGACAATCAACGAGAAATGCCGTTCCAGTTGTGTGAAGGCGGGAGTGTGGTGACAAATAGTAACAACTTAATAAGTGAGTTTTGCGCATCCGATACTTCGTCCTCCCCATGTGGGTTTATTCGAATAGAAGTTACCTTTGCCATTGACGTAAATGGCGATGCAGTAAGTTCTTCCAAAAGCGCAAAAATATTGGCTAGGAAAACTAGCGAGACTTAAAATCGCTTTTAAATTGATTATCATTTATGTGTCTCTAATTCAAATCTGCGTGAACAGAAGGTCCGTGGCATAACTTTTGACTTGTTGGTCAATAATTTTGCATTTGGCAACAACAGTTCATGCTTCCTAAAACGTGCACGCAATCGTCAATTTAGTTTCGTAAAATTATGCGCGCATATTATTAAATTCAAAGAAACAACCTAAAATCCTGTCATATCATGGTGGAGTAAATGCTGTCTGACGTTTGGAAAATTACTACTAGTTGGCCACTCTTATGCATGATACTCCAAAGCATTGACCTTTTCTTCTCATATTTACAATTAAAAAAATACGCTCGTAAGATGGATGCGTTGGCAAATATTTTATAACACTCCCATTTTAGGCAAAGTTAACAAGTAATATGACAAAAATTCCTGCAGCTAAAGTTACTTTTGGATTTCCTACTTCTCCTCCATCGTCAATTTGCTGCCAAGGCGCCATGTTAATGTGGATTTGCAGTGCCACATATTACCGTGTATGCTATTTGTTTGGATTCCGTTTGCCCTAGGGTTGACACTTCAGGAGGCAAAGACCGATAAAAGTGGATTTATTTTTCATGAAGAGAGTAATAATGACCCGAGTTTTCACTTGAGGAGGTACTTTCAATCGAGGATACCACGTTATTATCGCGGCCTGTGTCACTTATGGCTTCCTCATTGTCTTCATAACTGTCGTCTGCATTGCCGCGTAAAGTCTATCTCGTCACAAATCCAGGAAGGCTAAGGTCAAGTGGACAAGCTACACCCAATTTCAGCCGTAGATTTTCGGTTAATTGGATCCAGGTGTTCATCTATGAAGAATCTGATGGCAGTGACAATGAAGTCACTTTGAAGGAAAGCAAAGAGGAGACGGGAGGAAAGTTCTGAAGAGGTTTTTAGCTTCAGCAGTACGGTGGATGTATCTTGCACCATTTTTAATAAAGTTTTCCAACCCACACATTCATTTCGTCATGAGGTTGTGTTAGTGATATCGGCTGCAATAAGGCAGAAGGAAGTTGATCTGAGTGGATTTGCTAAGGTTGATTAGATCTACGCGGACAGAACACATACAAATTAGGATCCACTTGGCAAGGTGTAGAACTGCCAAGGAACTTTCACCACGAAGGCTGAATGTGGCACCCAGTACCATCGTGGAATGCGAGCGACATCATTTGAGGATATTGTGGATTTGGCTTCAAGGGTCTTGTGTGTACGTTAGAGGATAGTTACGGAGCGACGTCACCTCGTCACACAGGCATACCGAGTGCTAATGAATTTCTTTGCTTAAGTAAATTCAGGCAAATAATTGATGGCATGGCTTTGTTAGTGGTCCGTCAATTCCAATTACGAGCAAGAACATTATCGAGGCAAGGAGGGATAGAAATCAAAGTCCTCGCCTCATGCTCACCAAAAGTCCATGAATGCAAGTAAATGGGCATGATTCTTAAGTGAAAAGAACCGAAAACGCCTCAAAGTGGCATTACCAATTCATGGTCGTCGAGGGAGCCTTATAAGCTGAGAAGTGAGCCACTCGAACTCACATGTCCAACGTATTTGCAGGCACGCAAAGGCATCGTGCATTGGAGTCTTTCAAAGTCGAAACTCATTCAATTTCTCAGTGATTCTGGCCTATGCACGTCACACAGCGGGAGCTTCAACCAGGTACTCTACAGACGGGGACTACTCAACGTTGGTTTAAGCATTCAAGGGGAGGGAGATCGCAATGCCGAAAATCTGAGTTACGACTGGTGATGCTAACTAACATTTAGTCACCCTGAGGCAATGAGGGAAGAAGGTACACAAAATTTACCGTGAACGGGTTATTGAGAAAGCCTAAATTTATGCAAATATATGTTGCTTGGCAAAAAATAATATAGTTGTGAGCTAGGATTGCGACTAGCAACAGTTGAAGACCGTAGATTGGACATGCTCTGCCAAATGCTTGCATGGGAGACGAAGAACAAGGCCTGTGAGCCACGTTTGTTCTCAAAAAAGCAGCATTTGATTTGGTCAAAACAGTTGGCAGGGTTCTTCTACTGCTATATTTTCAGTAGCATTCTGTCGAGGTCCTTTTTTCCGAAGCCATAGGACATTCTTATGGTGAATTCTTTATCGAAAACGTCCACATCACAACTAGCAATGCTTACGAAATTATTCACATTTCATCAGTCAGAGTTTAAAATGAATTTCAATTTTATTGGAAGGTACTTTGGAGGATTAAATCAGTAGACCCGAGTTTCTACATCCGGATTCATGCCGACAAGACTCCACCATCCATACCTCCTTATCCACGCGTAACACCGGATGATTCACGTCCTTTCTCTTACCTAATCACCTCTTGTCTTTCTTGGAAGGTAAGGCATTCGCTCGGCTTGGATTACACTGAATGGAGATGTGATAACTCCACATTTGAGCCACTTAAGTACGTTGAAGGTTTTGTCGTTTAAGCTGAAAGAAGCTGCAGGAATGGCGCGACGGCTAAAGCATCAAGCAGCGGAGGAAAAACAGTGGACAGTAAAGTGCCATACTGAGGTCAACTTTGGCCACTCGATCATCCATCTTCCTTCCGGTATTTCACATACCTTTGCCGCATTTACTGATGATTTGCCCATGCACTTCGGAGCAGTCTCTTCACCCAACCTTCTACCGCACAAAGAAGTCAACACCATTTCCTTATCGTCGGTAAAATTCGGCTGTCGATTCTGCGTAATTAATTCTTCACGATCTTTAATCTACCTACCTACATCAGCAGATAAATTTTCAATGCCACCAAAGTGGTTATGTAGGTGTGAAATTTCACCCAGCAAAGAATATGCCGCCCCATAGCATAGTAACGACAAGATGACGGTTTGTGGCTAAATGGCCATGCACCTTCGCTGAATGCTGAGTTATTTCCAACGATGACAATCCACGCCTCATTCATTCAGTGATGAGTGCAACTGCGACTGCAACACACAATCGAATGGCGTCTCCATAACTGTTGGCAGATAGTTATCCTCCTTCTATGTCACTTCCATAACTCAGCTCATATATTAGTCATTGCTACCGCCGCTGTTGTGCACAAATAACCACAATTTCGATGAAATCTTTCACTCTGCTTGTCACCTCAGATAATTCCAGCCAGTAGCTGCATTTATTAGAGGGGGAGATTGGTCCATTTTGGGCGTTTACTCAAAGTTTGATCCACGATTGGAAGGCGACCCGTGCTTGTTGGTCACAGCTACAACTCTATCATCTCCCACCATGGAATCAGCCACAGGCAGTGCAATAAATTTATCTACTATGTAGCACTAAGTGCTTTTTGACGTGTAGGCCTCTAGAGGGTCGACTGTGGAATACAGGTTGAGCTTGACCGACCTGTAGGCCGAAGTCGACCCTTTGTCTCCAACGAAGCCGTGGCTTTGGATGACACCCATTTAACAGCATGGGGATGAAGTGTGGCAGCGAGAAGTACCACCCAGTCTAGTGCTTCCTTGGTGCTATAACTCCAAGAAATCATTTGCATCCACTTTACTGCATTATACGACTCCGTGCACAAATATCAATTCTTGTGGAAAGAACAGCCATGATGAGAATGGCTTTGTTGATGCATGTGAAGTAAAAACATGCTGAAAGGTAGGTGACTTTTGCATTTATCTCAATGGGAAACGTTTGACAAAAAGTAGGCTTTGACTAGCGTCACCATATTTACCTTTTGGTAACAAAATATCACATTCTGTCGCAGTACATTTGCTTAATTAGTTCAACTTAACCCAAACTAACCAAAACCTAGTTTACATAGTCTATGCACTAATGCACACTATTTAATAATTCGTTCTAAGCAAGATGCGGCAGCTGCACTCTCATCATTAATAGAAATCATCTTGAGGCGACTTTTCTGACATGCTAATGAGCCATAAAATAACAGAAGAGACGCTCGACAATTCTAAGCACGACCGAAGAGCTATGCCACAGATCATAAAACATCTCGTGTTGATCCCTAGAGATCAACACTTCAGACTGCAGAATCATAAGGCATCTTTGAATTGCTCCACAAGACGGTTCTCTAACTTCTTGCCTTATGTACCAAGTAAGCGCTCAAGCACCTATGCCACAGGTGATGATGCCTTACCCAAAACGCAACAGTGTATCATCTCAGCTCACATACGCCTCGCCCAGACCAATCAACAAACAAATTGATTACCATTTGCGCAAGCCCGTCCAATCCTAATTTGCCTTTGTTTGCGAAGAAACACAAATAAATAATTAACAGCTTTTAATTTACTACTGATGAAAACTGTACAGAAAGACACAGCATTGCCGAGACGTCATCACAGCTTGAAAGAGAGATATAGACATCAGAAGTAGTGATTATTAGAAATTTGGAGAGTTTTAAGCTGCTCTTCATTCGGGTGCTACCGGAAGACACGGCTGACCATTCCAGTGCCCCCTTTCCCATCAACGCATGATCTTCAGGATCCACACCAACAAGTCGCCGTTATAACCCGCTTTGGATAGTGGATCTCACGTCTGCACTGATCCGCACTATTGACATTTGAACCTGCAAAACCATGACAATAATCGCGGACTAAAAAAAAAAAAACCGCAGTAAATACGAAGGGAAATAAGGTCTAAAATGAGGTGCTGGTTTCAAATTTATCAAAGGAATCATGATACAGCGGTATCACGTGAAGTGGTAGGCGCTAGCTCACGTTATACCCCAAGCAGAATTCATTGATCAAGAATGCCACAGAACAGCAGCAGCGCCCATACACAACGAGGTGCGGTGATAAACTGAGTTTCCTGTGAAGGAGACCGCCCACACTCGTGGACACGCGCACCGGCAGGAAACGTCAATATATTCGGCAATTAGACATTTGAGCGGTGTATACGCCTTTCGGTCGGTGGCAACCCTGCGAATATTGATTTTCAGCCCATTCATACAGTGGTACCTCCTGACAACGCTCAGTGGTGAGGTAAAATTCCTGATACCCAGTGTCCAACTGACACTCAGCATACCCTACCGTAAAATTGTGCAAGGCACGAGTGCATTCATGTTAATGTTTCCAGCAAGTTGAGCTTCAAAATTTCCTTTTGATTCAGAGGCTAACGTATGATGGGGATAGATGGAAAGAGGAATCACCTTTATGACCAATCTGCCATGCATGTCAAGATCAGTCTCTGAGTAATGCGCGAGGGACTCAAGCGGCTTAACCACACCATAACGTCCCTCAACCTCTCCCATTATATCTGCCGCACTATTGCTCAATATCTTCGGGTGCGCCTGCTATTAAAGTATCCTCTTCTCTGCCGTGTCCAAATAGATGGACATCACAATCGGGATGCTTGGAAAACCGAAGTGATGCGATAGGTATGGAACTGTCTTTCCCAAACATCATCCTACACATGGGCTGCAGCTTGTTCGTCGTTAGCTGAAATTCCAATTAAACTCAAACATTACCAGACAATTCGCACTGATAAAATGTAGACCAAAATCACTCATCCTGACGCTCTGCATGAAGACAAACTCTAGCCACTGCGAGACGGATTCATGGGATGTGGAAAATACCACATGTGGTAGCTTTGGCTAACACCTGGGAGACTACCTTCCTCTAAGACGCAGTTTTACGTGGAAGTGGAAACCGTACGGGTCACTGTGGGAAAAAGTGCACATCAAGAGCTCACCAACAGCCTGGTAAATAATTATTACAAATGAAGCGCATAGAATCAGCTTAACAATCTCTTCACTTTGAGGATGACAAGCACTTGTAGACTCGAGTTAAGGCATGAAAGGGCCTATTTTCATCTGATGACAACGGGACGTGGAGCTAGATCGATTAAACGAGGCTGTTTCATAGCTTAAAACTAAAATGATGTAAAAAAGCTTGAACGTACCGATGAATTAAGCATAAACCCGGAGACAGGAGTAAGGTGAATATGTTAAGATTGCCTGCCAGACCAACGAACCGAAGAAGGGCCCCTAAGGATCAAATGAAATGCTGTAAAAGGCGGTTTGGCAGAATCATTGCAAAACTTGCCTTTTGAGAAAAGTAGGCAACCTACTTGACTTTACACGTAATAGTTGAATCCAAAACGCGGAAACCCTAACGTCTCATCAGGAGCTCCTTAATGGATTGATGTCTACTCTTCGCTAGCTAACAAAAGACAAGAGATCCCACCTCGCCATGCAGACGCCTTTAAACTCTTCGCAAAAGCATTGGCTTTACGAGAAAATGCAGAAATGAATAAAATCAACAAAAAATAATGCTCAATATCGTCGGGCGCTCAAACATAGGGTTGGGGCCCGTACACACTAAAACTTGGGCATATCTATGTCAGTGGCACCCCCTCCCCCCTCCTCGATACCCAGTGCACCCTCGGCTCCGCTGCATGAGACACGCGCATGACAGCAATCCAAGACTATGCATATTACGCGTAATAGATCAGGTGTGCGTGTGCGCGTGGACTTAAACCAGCAGAACGTGTACCGTGCATAGTGCAGCTGAACATAGTAAAGTATTCCATTTCCTTCCAATATGAGCAACATCCAACATAAACATTATTTGTGATAATAATGTAATCAAAAGCAAGCAATGCTCTCCAGAAACACTTGCGACAAGGACTTCAGGGAGGTATTAATTATAGCACTCCCGACAGTCAGATGTTCCGACTAAAATGAAGCGATTTCAACAAGCTCACTCACATCAGGCAGGATCGTACAAACGTTCCAGCGTCACATATCGTAAAAGTGAAGCAAATAAAGGTAAGTAGGCAAGCAGGTCCATGGACAGTGAAATAACCATATTGCCTCACCTTCGCCTGCCTGTCTATCCAAACCTCTATCACTCAAATTACCCACTCAACAGATAAGTGAATAGAGCGTTAGTCAAGAAACAGATGAGGCTTAACGCTTGCCAGTGCACATTTACCTGTGCCTCGAAAAACGTCCACCGACTATTAGTCGTCAAGACCATTAACACAGCTGACCTGAGGGAGACGCCAATCCTGCAATTTTGCCCCTCTCCACCATATGTCAGCCAACTGTTAGACCCACGGCAAATCAACTGAAGCCAACGCTATTTACTACTACGACTAAAAGGGAGGCGGAGGGGGACTGCGCTGGAACTACTACATTGCTACAGCGGAGAAAGCAAGCAGGTTGAGGTAATTAGCGGTTCGCCTTCGAAGTCATCACCGTGACATTACGCTTCAATTAAACGCTGCATTCACAAGTATTTCGGAGACAGGCGTCCCAGGACGCTTCTTCCGATAATGATAAATTTGCACAGTTTAGTGTCTTGGGCAGGGAACATTAAACAATTAGATACCCTCAAAGTGGCATCGTCAGCAGAAGAAGCCAACGAAATTACTTAATAATGAGGAAAATCTAGATACGCCTCAAATGCGCATCAATCTACGACATGGCCCTCCGCAAATCCCCAAAACAATGCGAAGAAGTAAAGCAGCAGTAAGCTCCCTAACCACAAGTCGACTACTTAGTATATACTCATTTAATACAAGCGCCCACAGCGCCCATGCTACTGTTTCGACTTGGAATGAGGTACACTTATTTGAAGGCAATGCTTACAGTCCACTGCAGATGCTCACACTTGGTGTGACGCTGATTGCCCTATCTTACCTATTAACATCCAGTGCACTCAATCCGGTAACAACCAATTCAACATACTTTGCAATAAATAAAAGCAACTTGTCCCAATCAAACTTTAAAGGCACATGCATACTCATTGAATCCTGCTAAATATAATCGTTCCCGTTAGGACTAGAATGAAAACACAAGTAATGGGCAAACATACACTATCTATCCTTCAAGACGGTAAACCAAACAAAGTGCACGAAATGGACAAATCCAGTCATTGGTATGACCAGATATCAATGAGCGCAAATCAGAACTGCCAATACTTAATATATACCAATGTCGAGTGAAAGCAACTAGACAAATTATGGCATCAAACAAGTGGGATATGTGGAAAATGGGAAAGTAAGAAGAGGCACAGTGAGCACTGAACCAGCGTTGAATTCACATTCAACAGACAGTGTCTGCAGCCGATACAAAAGACAGCACTTTGCAGTCAGGCCTCACACCTCATCAAAGTAGGTAAACAGCAAATAGAGACTTTTCAAATGTGCATAAATGTGCATTCATACGCACCTATGAATTGGCGGGTTCCTTCCCCCACTTATCCACAATCGCTGCACCCTCCAACGTTGCCTTTGTTGCTTGCCACGCCACAAGGCAGGAGTAACTGCACAACACCACTTGCATCCTACTCTGCAGACTTCCAACAGTTTTAGCAATAACTCATCAGCGAACGCTGACTGCCAAACCGTCCATCAGCGGCGGCACAGCCTCAACGAAATACCTGTTCTTTGCAGGCTCGGAGGAAACATAGATAGCACGTTGCTTCACTTGTTCATTTGAATTCGCAGCAGAATTCAATATTTGCATCCACCCCTCAGCTGCGCCAACAAATGTTCGATTCAAATAACATCCTTGCATCTGCAGGAACAAGCTAAGGCTTAAACAAGCCATGTCGATCAAACCAGCGGATAGACGTCTAGTGTGACGACGGTGTTGACATCCCCTCAAAGCAGAACTCTTACGACCTTGGCCTGGGCTTATTCATATCGCGTCTGCCAAAGCTGCAGACGACATTCTGTTCATCAATAAAGGAAAAACACTCAAGCG
The DNA here is from genome assembly GCA_036345935.2 of Taenia hydatigena. Lineage (NCBI taxonomy): Eukaryota > Metazoa > Platyhelminthes > Cestoda > Cyclophyllidea > Taeniidae > Taenia > Taenia hydatigena. The sequence continues at coordinate 27,439 of JADWOT020000470.1, forward strand.
CCCTTTTGGAGAGTACTGCAGCTTTATCCGCGTCCAATTAGCACGGCAGATTCTAACGATATGGTTGTTACATCACCTTGGGGAAATGCAGCTGTCGCACTGAATTTGGGAGAAGGCCTTGAGAAAAGGATGCAAGACTAATTCGTCAAAGCACAGCATAGATCATGCCAACTTAGAGACCTAACCACATTCGTATCACCGCACAGTGGAGAACAATGGGGAGGTCAAACTTCAAATTCATCACTTTTTGGAAGCTTTTAGGGCGCATTAGATACACCACCACCGACAAGGGCATTCTTGTCGCCGTTAAAGTCCAAACCATCATTGATGTCGATTGAAGCCTGAAATTTTACAGTCCTTCTTCATTCTTCAACCAAAAGAGCCTATTTGACCAAAATACTGTCGTAAATAAAACGCGCAACGTCCCCACCACATCGGCAGACAATATACTAAGCACAGCCAATGACCTTGAAATTGCCATTGCAGATGAAAAACTGCTGATTAAATACCTTTCTAACTTTAGGAATACTAAATAGCAATAAAAAGCCAAATGTTGTATTAAATCGATAGCGTAAGTGGCTTATGCAAGCATTTGAAAATCAAACGCAGTTCATCGTTAAAAGTGGAACTATAAAAATTTACATGTGTCTATAAAGAATTTGCAGACAATTAAATAAGAGACCAAACACCACACAAACTTATTAGCATTTGCGTTAAGGAAAATTATGGCCAAACATGCTGCTGTGCATACGACAATTGAAACCCTATCCTTGAGCAGGATGGTAGTTTTGTTACCAAATTCAAAGCAGAATAGTAAACCGTTAGTGTAGTACCTTGTTTTTTGTACTACTGGTTTTAGTCAGGGTCACAGGGGTGGCCATCTTGCCCTAGCTGCGTAGGCTGGCCGCTGGGCCATGCCAGCGGATTATTTCCTTTTGCCTGTTGAATATATCTATTCCACTCTAGTATTCTGCCTTCTTTAGCCTTCGAGGGAGCCTCAGGACGCTACCTTCGGCTTTGGTAAAATTGACGCTCATCACACATGAAGTTCCAATTTCCTCTCGGCCTCTCGCACCAAGAATGCATTTGAAGTGACATAGATTTACGCAATGAGTAAAAATATGGTGCCCCGAGACTCCCTTAAGGGCAAAAGAGGACGAAACATCAGGTCAGAATATGTACATGTGTGCATATATATATTTGTATTTATATATTTGATAGACAAAGGGAACGGGGCTGTTAGCATGGCTCGGAGATCAGGCCAAGCGATTAAGAAAATATGACCACCTATGTGACCGAAACCGAAACCGCCACTCATGATTAACAAATTATTGTAGACGATGCGGCGTCTTAAAACCCTTTGAACAAATAGGTTGGGGCCAAGGGATTTCTGTGATAGCGGGTAGTCGCCTTTCAGTCATTAGTGCACAAACCTCACTCTTGTATCAGATCGATGATGTACCCTTGCCGAGTCGTAGATTAATGGTTAAAATCGGAGTAGTGTGGTGTGGACAAGTCGGTGACTAGGTGGCAGAACGTTTATCACGCAGATTAACTCCTTACCCCAAAGGTGATGATCCTTGCAGTGCAGCTGAGGTGGGTAAATCGGCCTGAATTTGTGTACTAACACCCCATCTCAAGAGGCATTATTCCTGAAATTGCTTGCTGCAACGCTTCTTCTGACTCACGTGAGACAGTCGGGAGTGTTCGCATGCAAAGCTACAAGTTTACATGCGTTCTTCTTTTGGACGCAGTACAAACTCTGCAGCACTGTTGGCATCGAAAGGCACCCTCCTTTTACCACCTGTAAGCCTCTCTCTTGCTTCACAGAAATCGCGCTCCTACCTGCAATCCATGGCGACTGCAATGCTCTGAAAGCGAAGCAGGTAATGTCATATTGACTTTGGATGCAGAAGTGATTGCACTCCTGAAATGTATTAAATATTTTTACTTGTGTTCGTCTATCTAATTGCTTCTGTGCTTAGAAAGGCATTTTGGCAGATAATTTTAGGTTTTGAGTCAAAATGGGGTTATTTGTGAAAGAGAGGCGCACACCAAAACATTTCTTCACGGCATTCCATGGCACGCATCGCGCGTTGTGTCGATGGAGTGGAGACGGATGTACCAGTGCACACAGCAGGTGAAGGGGTTGGAGATGAGGGCGAGGAGAAGAAAAGATGGGTGGAGGAAGAGCGGTTAGATGAACATAGCATCACCTTAGCAAAATGGAACTCCCTGCAGTGCCACCACTCGCGTTCCTGACAGTCGATCAGAACTGATGTGAAGGATACTGACATGTTCTATAGGCTGCTGAGTAATGTACAGTGGCAACAAGGAAGATTATTTTGGAGCAATAATTTGTCAAACCCAAAAATTGCCGAACTTTGCCTCTTGGACGGTAATGGTCATGTCTTTGGTATTCGACTACTGTCATCACTTCTAACAAGTCTATGCCCCGAAAAGGTAACGAACCACTGCAAAAATGGCATTTCTTTAGAACTCAGGTCAATTCTGCTTCCAAAAATTTATGTCAAAGACGAGAACCTCATTGGGACAGATCATGCTATTGTTTAGCAATAAACCTATTTATGCTGGCTGCATCAAGCGTTGGAAGGATGTCACCACACCACGTATTAGCCAAAATTCATGCAGCGCACATAGCACTGTAGATGCATGCTCTCCTCTGTTCGCCTCTGCCACTTCCGCATTCTGTTATCCTGAATTTAAATCAAGGGGAAGAAGTATGTAATCCCAACTGACGATTCTAGCGATTTGTGTATGTGGAGGTAAGGGGAATGCATCCTCCTTAATTACGGCGCCAATGCCCAATCGCGTGCTACGGTTGATAGTCCTTATCAGCACGATCGCAGAGGCTCACGGTGGCTTTGATACTTGTGCGACTTTATCTTGAATCATCCCTTTAACCAGATGGTTTGCTTTTAGCAAAGGGGGTAGTATGCGCCTGGATGGGTCTAGCTTCACTGATACCTATCGTATGCTTCACAAACTTGCACGACTCAGTTTAGCGCTTTACCATGATAACAAGCTTGCTTACTTGCCCAGCAATTTATAATGTTTTTTTCTCTTGTTATCGGCTGTGTGCAAGTTTACTTAAGTAGATTAGGGGTATGGCTGCATCCTTGTAGAGGGCACTACAGGTGTTAGCTGCCTGCAATCTGGATCGCCACTCGTCAGCACGGTAAGCTGCCATCCCCTAAGAGCATTAGGTGAATGCTGTGACACGCTGGTTGATAATATGTTAACAGAACAATGAGTTCTCCCAATCTGATGATTTCAATCACTACCTTGATTCCAGTATCCATTGGACCACCTTTCCATTTATAATCAGGCTAGTTGTCTGACGTAGACACACTGAAGGCTCCGATTACACGCGTAGACGCTAAAAGTGGAAATCACATGGCAAGATTGGTTTGGTAATGTTGGATGCCACACCTAAAATATATTCCGAAGCGATGAACTTGCAAAAATTTGCACTCTAAGGTCCACCGAATGTGTGACGCTAAGTAACAAAGTGGCAGCTCAAAAACACATTTCGCAAAGCTGAGTGCGTGGCCCATTTGGACGAAGACAAGAGTAGGTACAGCAGGGCGCCGAACAGACTCAACACGCTCCAAATTAGCCTTAAACACTTTCGGTTCAGACCGAAATTGAATCGAGATTTCCAAGAAATCGCATGTGTATAAAGGTTCACACAGCTTTCTTGAATGGGCAAATTGTCGTCTGCCTGAAAGAAAACGCAGGCACTGTGTGTGAACAATATGCGTTCATGTGATAAAGGTAGGTGAACGTGTTGTTACGGTTTTCAAATTCAATCTATGCATGGGGATAGGGATCGTGGGGCGATGCTGGTTGGGTAAGAGCCAGTATTGGTTTGGTGCCAGGCCAGCGGCCTGGTACGGTGGTACAGGATGCAGACACGAGAGGAAGTAAAGGGGGAGAAGGAACTGAAGTACCCACCCATGGTACACACTTCAGTCGAGACATGGCTTGACTTGCACTGTCGGCGTCCCCGCTTTCGCCAGCACATACCTGTGTAGGCGCGGTGTGACGGTTGGCGTGGTCCATGCATGTCGGCTGGTAAAGTCACCGTCAATAGAACAACAACTAATCCAGACTGTCAGTTCGCGCTTAACTGACATGAATGCGGCTTAGAAGACATGCCGTAGAGTTTTATTAGAGGTTGATCGAATAAGTGAGCTTTAATTTATCTAGTGAGTTTTAATCGATTAAAAGCGACACCGCCGCATTAAATTTCAAAATCTGCGTGCAGTGTTCATCAAATTGTACAGTTAATCAGCTTTCAACAACGGCTAAGACCATGAATTCAGGTTAAAAATCATAACATAATAATGAAACTGCAATGACTGCTCTTTTATAGTTAGCTGTCGCAAATGTCATCAATTAACTTCTCTCTATACTTTGGAGATCAATCCACGTCTAAGACACTTGTGTAGATGATCTACGAGTGATTTAAAGCAGTACATGAAGTTTCGTACAGTGCCGGTGTGGCAAAAAATGGTTCTTTGTTGAGTCAGAGCCAATAAATAAGGCGATGGCAAACAACGCGAAACCCTTGCAATCACGAAGCACATCGTAAGTCGTCACAGCCACAGTTTCCAGGGTGCTAATAGGTGCTGATGGCGGTGCGACCATTTATGATGTGCAAAGGCCGTTGGTTCCTGTGGTTGCAGCAAAGAACACAACTTGAAAGGTGCATGTCTCTCTCTGACCCATCATCCTATTTTCATATTGATAATCGCTATAACCAAAGTTGATGTGCATAATCTTTGACCCCATTAAGCTCACTTCCAAATAACAAAAGTCGAGGACTCAAATGCAGTTATCCCTAACAACGACAAAAGTGAGCAAAAAAAAGGGCTGTTTGTGCTGCTGGACGTGATTTAAATCGGAGTGCCAAGGAAGATTCCAAAATACTTCAAATCACCAGAGACTAATTGAGCACTTACTGTCAACTAATATGGTCACCTTGAAGCCTCATTGTAAACTCACTATGTTTCGTGAAGAAAATTATAAATGCTAAAAAGAAAGGAAACAACACGTTAACAAGGGCTCACTAAAGCCATCTTGAATAAGGCTGTCCTCTAGAGCTTTCAGGCGAGCGAAATTAGTGTCTATATTTGAACGAAACGTAGCATTCAGTGCTGGTATGCTGCTAACCAGCTGCAACCCCTTATCACATCATTACCACAACATGAGGCGTCACATTCCTTACTGAGTGAATTGCCACACCTTTGGAATCAATTGCACCGCACAAGGACCTCATGCTCAAATATTCCATTCCTACAAAACTACTTCTTGGAAGAACAAAGAATTTGCGCAATAGTTTGACGATTAATTTAACTGTGAGTTTAGCAGCGCAAACGATTTGCTCTCTGGAAGCTGTAATTCACCTCAGGGCATGGCCTTCGAGCCATGCCACTGGCATCTCATCCCTTCTGCGCCGTCTTAAGCAGTTTACTTTTCCATACGACATGAATGAGGACCTGTGGCGCCACGTCCCCTAACATGAACCCTCAGCGATATTATTGTATGGTAGGCGGTGGTGAATGTAGAGCTCAAGTGAGCAGTTGACCCTGCATCCAACTTAAATTAGAAGAGGAGCTGAGATGTTGAGTGAAGACGAGAAATCGTGCTGGTTATTGTGAAAACACAGAGCTCATCGGATGAACGTGTGTTTGTACTAACGTGGTCCCGTACTTCTTTGGCCGACGCTATGTGTTCTGTGAGAGGACCACTGCCTTGGATACGCCTGACCGTCTCTGTGCGACTCTTTCATGTGGAGGCATGCAACACCGCAAAATCATTTTTGTTCATAATATTAATTTCTGAGGGCACGCACAAATGAAAAATGACGAGAAATAATAAAAGGCCATTGTGTTACACGGAGGCAGTCATGCATACCCCAGGAGGTGGTCCACCCGCAGATGTTCATGCGCCCATGCATTAGCGGACGGCGCAAGAGTTTACGTTGGCTCTGTCGCACAGTCAATCTGCGGCCTCTTTGCTTTCCCAATGGCCTTCATTATTTCTTGTCTTCTTTCATCCCCAGTATTTCTCCCTTACTTTAAGGTGGTAGCGGAGTAAACCGTTGTCTTCAGCTCTGCATTTGGTACTAAACCTTAGCGTGCCTTTAGCAACTAACTTGAACTCAAAAGCCCACCATTTTTGCTTGCCAAAATAGCTTTAAGGAAGGCCTTATTAAACCCTTGTTAAAATTCTCCTTTGTTTAGTCCAAAAATTCCCCTTTTTTCTGCATGAGACACGGTAGGTTGGTTGAAAAACACAGACATAAGGGGTAGGCGAACACACACCTACTGCAGTAGTAAGTTTTGTCTCCAGAACCAGTAACCAGTCCGTTCCAATCTCCGTCGTTGCCTCCACATCAGTCGCCCCTTTTCTGACGCAATTGTCTGATGCCATTAAATGGGTCCAAATCATTACTTGGAGTAATGGCACCAGAGGGCCACAAAGAGGCTGTGCCACTTTAACGACAAGTATCGAAAGCTATCGATCAGTAGTCCTTAGAACGCAGACAACTTCGTGTGGATTCAGGAATGCCTTGAAGTAGATCTTTGGGAATAGTGAATTGCATTCTAGATCACCTAAAGAAAGCTGCAGGAAAAACGAAGATGGTGAAAGAATACGACAGGTAATGCAGGTTAATATGAAAGCGTGGAGGTCAGCAGGTGGGTGAGGAGACTGAGCCAACGTGGACTCGTACACCATCGGCTGGCACATTGGCGCATGCACACCAGCCATGTGATCCGTGGGTGGACCGCCATAGTCCACAAAGTTTTCTGTCTTGAATTATTTCAACAACAGCCCTATTTAAATTGGTTTTATTAAGTCGCGGTCGAGGTTTTGTTTCGCTTGCTTTTCTGCATTAATTGTTTTCCTCGTGAAGCATGGTGGGTTCGCAATGGGGCTTTGAAGCAACCGTATTGGTTGAAAAATGCAGGCATTCGAACCTTCATTCTCGGGGAGAGGGCGAAAGATCACCTGCTGTTTTACATGTTTTGCCCTTTAGAAACAGCAAGAAAACCTTTTAATGTCAGTTGTTATTCCCTTAAGGATTGCGATTTGTACAAAGTATTACCTAGTGTTATCGTTTGGATGAAAATCATTGCTTAAAGTGATAGCATCATCCCCCTACCACACCTCAACTCGATGCTGTTCATTGGGTGATAAGCAAAGCCTCGGCATCGTCGGCAGCACAGGCTCGACTTCGGCTTATAGATCAGTCAATCTTAAATTGCATTTTTCAAGCTAATGCAACACTCCGTGCTACTGAGATTTCAGGCAGGAGGGAGACAGTGACAAGCACAGTGGGTGACTAAATTCATCTGACACTACTTCAAAACGTGTTATTTTTACTCCACCCCATTAGGCCACTGTGTCAAGTGCAGACTTGAGTGTCGCATTAATTACCAGACAACTGGCTGGACGGAGCATTGACACACGTTAACCAACCTTTGTCCCTTTCACCTGAAGCATATTTAATAAAAATCTTGGGAGTCCAAGTGTCGTGTCACTTTTTCCTTCTACCTCTTTTTGCCTCAGTGGTGCCTAGACATTGTGCTTACCGCTAAGATTCAGTGAGTTTGGCGTAACTCAGTATAAAATGTTTCACTCTGCTTGTCACCACAGCAAATTTCAGGCAGCAGCTGCATTTATTTTAGGAGAAGACTAGTCCATTTTGGACGTTTAATCAAAGCTCGATCCACGATTGGAAGGTAAGCCGTGCTCCTTGGTCACAGCTACAACTCGATCATCTCCTACCATGGAATCAGCCACAGGCAGTGCAACAAATTTATCCACTATGTAGCACCAAGTGCATGTTGGCGTGTAGGCCTCCAGGTGTAATAGTAGCGCGTCCTAATTCGAACGACTGTCGAAGAAGCATCCGTTGAGTGGATCTACCATCAATTCTTAATGCCTACGCCAAAGATTCGATGTCCATTCCCACAATCGCTGCAACCGACAGATCTACACCCACCGAATTTGGCGTTGCTAACTTGTTTACTTTAATGGTTCCAGTGCTCGTGTTGACTATCTCGTACCTGCGCGCAAAATACCCATTCACAATATTGTAGCTGGTCACAGTTGAGGGTGAACGCTGTAATGCTGATGGAGCAGACATCCTCACCAGACTAACAAGCACATTTTCCTAGCCGATCCAACGATTAATGATCTCACGGTGTGCGTGTAGGTCTGCAGTTGGCTTCGTGGGGCAGGAGAGGGCATTTCCATTGGCTTGCAACACTTTTTTAAGCACAGGTGTGTGGAGTGTGAATGTGAGTTATTTCTTGAGGAGTGATGTCGCTTCACATCCGCTTCACTTTGCTGGCAAGTTTCATTGTGCATGGAGGATTTGCAGTAAATGTCGGTAAGTTACCTCTTCTTATGCCTAACTCTAATCAGTGTATGCTTTGAAATATTCACAAATGAGGGCATTTACAATGCTTGTACATGCAGCAAGGATAAGGATAATGCTGCAGCTTCCCATCGCATCACGTCACAGGCAAATTGGTTTAATACGGCCGAGTAGGCGTATTCCCTTCCTTGGCATTGCAACCTCTGCTCCTCAATTCTCTTCACAACTTTCCTGTTTGTTTCTATGGCGCCTTCAAACTTTCATCCGCTTTGTGATGAGCAGAACTTTGTCCTATCATATGTGTGACATATGTGAGAATGAATCAAGGCCTGTAATGTTTGATTCGGGTAACTTCGAGCAAGACACGGCTACAGGCAATGCATCGAAATTAATTGCGACCAGTACTATGAGGAGATCCACAGGGTGTATGTGTGTAGCGTAGGGTAGCTCCAATCCACCTGATTGGCATATACGAACACGTTCCGACAAATATTATCATTTGCTATTTTCCTGTCAACTTACAGATGCGTGCGCTTTTGTCTCCACTTAGACTTAGGTCCTCTGACACAAACATTGGAAACCTGGCATTAAGGACACCCCAAATTTCTTATAGTGCCCTGTTCATTGTGATGCATAATGGCATGAGTGTTGAAAGATAAGTCAGTAGTCTCGAGGTCTTATTGAAGCCTACAACTATGAAACATGCACAATGTGGAATGTTATGCAGTGAGATTGGTTTGTTAGTAAGATGCATTTTCATTGCACGGATCCAGACTACTTGACAGGCTTAGCTCGTTAGCTTATCCATCAGTACCCGAAGCGTATAGCTCAGATCCATACATTTCAGCATTAAGCCTAGTTATTCGTCCAATGGCCCTGACGCGTGATCACTCCACCTGCATCCCCATTCATTGATGACATGTGAGAGCACGTTGATATGAATGAAGCTTCATTGCTCACCCAACAATAATAGCAAATCATTGTTTTTGATTTGTGCAGATCCCTATGCTCCCCAGAACCTGAGTATAACAGCAGTAAACCCTTACACCGTAATTTTGACGTGGAGTGAGCCGCCTGTAAACGTCGGCAAGCTTGGATTCTATTCGGTTCATTATTCTCCCGACGGAAGGTCTTGGGAATCCAAGAGCACACAATATTTTACTGGATATGTTATCACAGAATTAGAACCAGGACAAAATGTTACTGCCTGTGTTAGTGCATTCATTAATGGAGATCACCATTATAGCGATAAAGTGAGCGTGATTACACCACTTTTGGATAAAGGCGAGTCCTTTCTACTCTTTTAATGGAATGCCAAACTACAAACAAATGACCATGTTTAATGGAAACTAAGCTACATCAGAATTTGTTTGATTCTAGCAAGATAATTCGACTGCAGGGAGTAGAATAGTCGTGCCCAATAAGGCAGCTGTGATTGTCCTATCATGCACAGTTAGTAATTAGCTGACATGTGGATGGTAAAAGATATGATGGACGAAAGTTGTTGCTTTGGATAGGTAAGAAAGGTGTGTCTACAACTACGACGATTAGCACTTCGCTCGTTACAAGTCCTGTGGAGACAACTTCAGAAGGTTCTACCGCATCACTTGCAACCACAACGGTCGATTGGACTACCTCCAATACTTCAACCGCTGCAGCCACTGCCTAATCGTTCGCATTTACCACCACTAGCAAGTCTACCTACAGTGCATTAGAAAAAGCAACTCTCTTTAGCTCTATGATCCTTATATTTTCGTCAAGTCTCATGTAAGCCAGCACTAACTGCCTACTAATACGCCCTACTCGAATACACTAGCTCAAAATTTGTGTTTACTAAACGCGCTGCTTTTCCTATTACAGGATTTACTAATCTAGACAGTGGTCTGGCTGACAGTCGTGCGCTGTTGTATAGCAGTCTGGCGACCAATCGCTGTATACCAGTTTATAGCGATAAATAAAACCTTTGACATTTCAATCCCTTTCCATTGGTACTCAAATGAGCTCGCCCTGGGAATGTGCGCTAGGCGAAATATAGAAATGAGACCGATTAATCGGAAAGTATGCTGGCATTCATAACATAGTGATGGAAGGCTGCACTATAATGTTGGGTACATCTTCAAGTTTAGTGAGACTTACCTGTCCAAGGTTGCAGAGTATTCACCTCGTGGCTGCTTTATCGTCCCTGCCTCTTTCCTTCGTTCCTGATTGCCTGATTAGTCCATTGGTCACACCATCGGTGCAATGGCAGTCACTTCAAGACTGCTCTCACTCAGCCACTAGTAGGTGCACGTGGCTTGCCCAACCGAGTGACTGAGATACTGAATTCACGAATGAACTCAGCCTTAGACAAATCGCATGTTTAAGGTCATTTATTTTGTAAAGTGTTTGATATCCCTTTACCCAATGACTTGCTGTCAGGTCAAAGGGTCGGGAATTTGCGTTCAATTGTTCGCGTGTGTAGATGTGCGTATCTTTATTCATGTGGTCTATTTTGCAATTGTCATTGCCCTCCTCCTGCCAGAACCTCCAAAAGCACAGAGTGTTGGATTGACTTGCAGAATGCAAGTTGAACCCGACCGACCTGTGTGCCTAGGTTGACCCTTTGTCTCCGAGGAAGCCAAGGATTAGCTTAAAGCTAATGAAAAGCATCGGGATGAAGCGCGGTAGCAAGAAGTGCCACCCAGTTTTGTATTTCCCTGGTGCTATTAATCCGATTAAAAGTTTGCGTCCACTTGAATAGATCGGACAATTCTGTGTGCAATTATCAATTCTTGTGAAAAGAACAACTAAGATGGGAATGGTCCTTCAGATACGTATGAGGAAAAAATATGCTGAAACAGTGGACGACTTGTTGCATTCATCTCAATGATAAGTGTTTGTTCGGCGCTCCTCACGTCTGCACTTTACAGCCAGTACGGTTGCACCAAAGCCTCATTGCAAAGGCATTATGCTTTACGAAGAGAACAATAATAACCGAAAAGTGGGCAAACAAAATCTCAACAACGGCTTACGCAAGTCATCTTAAATAAGGCTGCCCTAAAATCCTTTTAGGCGAGACGCAGCATTCATTACTAGTATGCTGCTAAACATCTGCAAACTGTTATCATTTCGTTACTACAATATGTGGTGCCACATTCTTTGCTGACATTCTTTTACGAACCCACAGGCGAAGAGATAGCCTCGCCCAGCAAGGTGGTCAGCTGGATACGGTAAGAGTGACCAAAACTCCGTCCAGCAGACGAGGATGTATGCTATGAAGAAGGCGCCGGGTCCTCCAAGCGACTCGTGATTCTAGTCTCATCAATACATATAGCTCTGCAAGGGTTACACGTGAAATGGGCCACGCGGGCGAAAAAATATTAGACACAATGACCAGCGGGTAATGATGAAATTCGCTTGCTCTAGACGTACTAAATTTCTACTGAACTTACATCACCTGCAGCAGGTTTGAAAGGCCTCAATTCACAACGATCCCACCATTGCAGTCTATATTCAGAGGATCCCTAAAAGAAAGAGTGGGTATGGGCATCAACGGCCCTCTATCACACATCGAGGGAGAAAACTGATGGATTCTGGTTGTGGTGCACTATATGGTAAGAGTATATGCGGTAGAACCCAAGAAGGGCACAGCACGATAGGACATTTGCTTGAAACTTCCCCATTCGGTGGATTTTGTCAGCACAGCAATGAAGGTCCCAGTTTGTAAAGCCGCCTTTATACTGAGTTACGCCAAACTCACTGAATCTTAGCGGTAAGCACAATGTCTAGGCACCACTGAGGCAAAAAGAGGTAGAAGGAAAAAGTGACACGACACTTGGACTCCCAAGATTTTTATTAAATATGCTTCAGGTGAAAGGGACAAAGGTTGGTTAACGTGTGTCAATGCTCCGTCCAGCCAGTTGTCTGGTAATTAATGCGACACTCAAGTCTGCACTTGACACAGTGGCCTAATGGGGTGGAGTAAAAATAACACGTTTTGAAGTAGTGTCAGATGAATTTAGTCACCCACTGTGCTTGTCACTGTCTCCCTCCTGCCTGAAATCTCAGTAGCACGGAGTGTTGCATTAGCTTGAAAAATGCAATTTAAGATTGACTGATCTATAAGCCGAAGTCGAGCCTGTGCTGCCGACGATGCCGAGGCTTTGCTTATCACCCAATGAACAGCATCGAGTTGAGGTGTGGTAGGGGGATGATGCTATCACTTTAAGCAATGATTTTCATCCAAACGATAACACTAGGTAATACTTTGTACAAATCGCAATCCTTAAGGGAATAACAACTGACATTAAAAGGTTTTCTTGCTGTTTCTAAAGGGCAAAACATGTAAAACAGCAGGTGATCTTTCGCCCTCTCCCCGAGAATGAAGGTTCGAATGCCTGCATTTTTCAACCAATACGGTTGCTTCAAAGCCCCATTGCGAACCCACCATGCTTCACGAGGAAAACAATTAATGCAGAAAAGCAAGCGAAACAAAACCTCGACCGCGACTTAATAAAACCAATTTAAATAGGGCTGTTGTTGAAATAATTCAAGACAGAAAACTTTGTGGACTATGGCGGTCCACCCACGGATCACATGGCTGGTGTGCATGCGCCAATGTGCCAGCCGATGGTGTACGAGTCCACGTTGGCTCAGTCTCCTCACCCACCTGCTGACCTCCACGCTTTCATATTAACCTGCATTACCTGTCGTATTCTTTCACCATCTTCGTTTTTCCTGCAGCTTTCTTTAGGTGATCTAGAATGCAATTCACTATTCCCAAAGATCTACTTCAAGGCATTCCTGAATCCACACGAAGTTGTCTGCGTTCTAAGGACTACTGATCGATAGCTTTCGATACTTGTCGTTAAAGTGGCACAGCCTCTTTGTGGCCCTCTGGTGCCATTACTCCAAGTAATGATTTGGACCCATTTAATGGCATCAGACAATTGCGTCAGAAAAGGGGCGACTGATGTGGAGGCAACGACGGAGATTGGAACGGACTGGTTACTGGTTCTGGAGACAAAACTTACTACTGCAGTAGGTGTGTGTTCGCCTACCCCTTATGTCTGTGTTTTTCAACCAACCTACCGTGTCTCATGCAGAAAAAAGGGGAATTTTTGGACTAAACAAAGGAGAATTTTAACAAGGGTTTAATAAGGCCTTCCTTAAAGCTATTTTGGCAAGCAAAAATGGTGGGCTTTTGAGTTCAAGTTAGTTGCTAAAGGCACGCTAAGGTTTAGTACCAAATGCAGAGCTGAAGACAACGGTTTACTCCGCTACCACCTTAAAGTAAGGGAGAAATACTGGGGATGAAAGAAGACAAGAAATAATGAAGGCCATTGGGAAAGCAAAGAGGCCGCAGATTGACTGTGCGACAGAGCCAACGTAAACTCTTGCGCCGTCCGCTAATGCATGGGCGCATGAACATCTGCGGGTGGACCACCTCCTGGGGTATGCATGACTGCCTCCGTGTAACACAATGGCCTTTTATTATTTCTCGTCATTTTTCATTTGTGCGTGCCCTCAGAAATTAATATTATGAACAAAAATGATTTTGCGGTGTTGCATGCCTCCACATGAAAGAGTCGCACAGAGACGGTCAGGCGTATCCAAGGCAGTGGTCCTCTCACAGAACACATAGCGTCGGCCAAAGAAGTACGGGACCACGTTAGTACAAACACACGTTCATCCGATGAGCTCTGTGTTTTCACAATAACCAGCACGATTTCTCGTCTTCACTCAACATCTCAGCTCCTCTTCTAATTTAAGTTGGATGCAGGGTCAACTGCTCACTTGAGCTCTACATTCACCACCGCCTACCATACAATAATATCGCTGAGGGTTCATGTTAGGGGACGTGGCGCCACAGGTCCTCATTCATGTCGTATGGAAAAGTAAACTGCTTAAGACGGCGCAGAAGGGATGAGATGCCAGTGGCATGGCTCGAAGGCCATGCCCTGAGGTGAATTACAGCTTCCAGAGAGCAAATCGTTTGCGCTGCTAAACTCACAGTTAAATTAATCGTCAAACTATTGCGCAAATTCTTTGTTCTTCCAAGAAGTAGTTTTGTAGGAATGGAATATTTGAGCATGAGGTCCTTGTGCGGTGCAATTGATTCCAAAGGTGTGGCAATTCACTCAGTAAGGAATGTGACGCCTCATGTTGTGGTAATGATGTGATAAGGGGTTGCAGCTGGTTAGCAGCATACCAGCACTGAATGCTACGTTTCGTTCAAATATAGACACTAATTTCGCTCGCCTGAAAGCTCTAGAGGACAGCCTTATTCAAGATGGCTTTAGTGAGCCCTTGTTGGCATTTTGTTTTTTACAATTTAGTATTCATAATTTTCTTCGTGAAACATAGTGAGATTGCAATGAGGCTTCAATGTAACCGTATTAGCTGATAAGTGCAGGCGTGAGGGGTGTGGAAAAAAACACTTCTCATAGAGATAAATACAAAAGTCACCTACCTTTCAGCATGTTTTACTTTACACGCATCAACAAAACCATTCTCATTTTGGCTGTTCTTTCCACAAGAATTGATATTTGTGCACGGAATTGCATAATGCAATTAAATGGATGCAAATGATTTCTTGGAGCGATAGCACCAGAGAAGCGCTAGACTGGGTGGCACTTCTCACTGCCACACTTCATCCCGATGCTGTTAAATGGATGTCATCTAAGGCCTCGGCTTCGTTGGCGACAAAGGGTCGACTTCGGTCTACAGGTCGGTCAAGCTCAACCTGTATTCTGCAGTCGACCCTCTGAAGGCCTTCATGTCAACAAGCACTTGGTGCTACATAGTGGATAAATTTGTTGCACTGCCTGTGGCTGATTCCATGGTAGGAGATGATCGAGTTGTAGCTGTGACCAAGGAGCACGGCTTACCTTCCAATCGTGGATCGAGCTTTGATTAAACGTCCAAAATGGACTAGTCTTCTCCTAAAATAAATGCAGCTGCTGCCTGAAATTTGCTGTGGTGACAAGCAGAGTGAAACATTTAATCGAAATTGTGGTTATTTGTGCACAACGTCGATGCGGCCTCAATATAAACTCATGTGACCACGTCTATGAGTCTTTTGGGAGCCTGTTAGATTCCCCACGTTAGATGAGTTTGCAGGCAACCAAAACTGAGGTAGCCGCACACAAATCATCAATACGAGCAGATGGCAACTCAAACTCACACGAGTAGGCGACGAATGGATAACACAAGTCAGCGTCTAACTCTGCATTTAGCCAAAGACAAGGGAGAAAGGAAGAGGCCGAAAGAATTAGATAATGTGGGTTAGTGTGAAGACGTAGAGGTGATTAGGTGAGCCTGTGTCTGGACTAACGTGGACTCGTGCACCATCGGCTGACGCGTTGGAGGGTGTACATCAGCCATATGATCTAAGAGCGGACCACTGTCTTGCACACGCTTGACTGCTCTAGTGTAACCATTTCGTGCTGAAGTGTGAAACACTCAAAAATTACTTTTTTTATAATACTGGCAGCCAGATGCAGTTAAAATGACTCTTGCAGCTAAATGTAACCCAAATGCCTAACAATTTTGCTAATCTAAAAGTCCTAAGGATTGCCTTATTTTAGACACGTTTATTGAGACCTTGTCGTAGTCCTTTTCGCCTAGTCCGCAAATTCCTTTATCTTTTTTTCGATGAAGCATAGTAAAACTCCAGCAAGGCTTTCAATAATGCTTTCTCTCCGAGGAAAAGACGAGCAGACACCTGATGTAGTAGCACGTTCTGTCCTCAGAAACAGTAGGCAGCCCCTCTCTGTCTCAGTCGTTACCTCCACACCAATTGCTCCTTTCCCTACGCAATTGCCTTGTTCTGTTGGGTGGGTTGAAGTCATTACTTGCAGTGATGGCATCACAGGGCCACAGAGAGGTTCTGCCGCTTGAACAATGGGTTTTCAGGTGTCATCGCTCACTGGTCCTTAGAATTGACTAGAAACAGCAGCACTGTATGTTATTTAACGAGAAATGCACTTAATGTCCGTCTTCTCGTTAGCATTAGCAAAGCAGACCTGTGATGCAGAGGTCGACTGCCGGTGACTAGAAATGGCCCTAACTCTAGTCGAAAATTCATCCATTCGAGGTATATCCGAAAATGTAGAAGGTTAGGAGTGGTGGCTATGAATAGAAGTCCGCAAACTGGCGCATGCCACGAACGATCTTGGCCACTCCATCTACACTCAAGCAAATGAATGAGCCGCCACGACACTTCGATTTGGAAACAAGAAAGCTGCATAATTAAATCACTGCGAGTCATTTAAACCTGAGGCTGAATAAGTGGATCGGGTTGGGGAGAACTCGCCTGAGGTTCCATAGTTAGCGGGTTGAGAGGTAAATGCACCAAATGTAGGTGGATTGGGGATTGTGAAGAATGTTTTACTTTGAATTGACAGCCGAATCTCAACGATGATAAGGAAATAGTGCCGACTTCTTTGTGCGGTAGAAGGTTGAGTGAAGGGACTTCCCCTAAGTGCATGGCAAATCATCATCAAATGCGGCAAAGGCATGTGAAATACCGGAAGGCAGATGGATGAGCGAGTAACCAAAGTTGACCCCCAGAATGGCCCTTCACTGTCTACCGTTCTACTTTGTGGCTTGATGCATTAGCCGTTGCGCCACTTCTGCAACTTCTCTCAGCAATTCAAATTAAGCGAATGTCTTACCTTCCAAGAAAGACATAAGATGATTAGGTAAGAGGGAGGATGCGAACCACTAGGTGCTACGCGTGGATAAGGAGGTATGAATGGTGGAGTCTTATCAGCATGAATTTGGTTGTAGAAACTCGGGTCCACTGCCTTAAGCCTCCAAGGTACCTTCCAATTAAAGTGTAAAATTCACTTAAAATCTTAGTGGATTAAGTGTGAGTAATTTGGTAAGTATAGCTAGTTGTGTTGTGGACGTTGTCGATAAAGAATTCACCAACAAAACGCCCTTTGGCTTCAGAAGAGAGGACCTCGGAAGAATGCTACTTTAAATGTGGCAGTAGGAAAACCCTGCCAACTGTTTTGACCAAATCGAATGCTGCTTTTTTGAGAACAAATGTAGCTCACAGGCCTTGTTCCTCGTCTCCCATGCAAGCATTTGGCAGAACATGTCCAATCTACAGTCTTCAACTGTTGTTAGTCACTCTCATAGTTCACAACCATATTATTTTGTGCCAAGCAACATATATTTGCATAAATTAAGGCTTTCTTAGTAACCCGTTCAAGGTAATTTTTATGTACCTTCTTCCCTCACTGCCTCAGGGTGACTAAATGTTAGCTGGAATCATCAGTCGTAGCTCAGATTTTTGGCATCGCAATCTCCCTCCCCCCCTTGAATGTTTGAACCAACGTTGAGTAGGCCCCGTCTGTGGAATACCTGGTTGAAGCTCCCACTGTGTGACGTGAATATTTTAGAACCACTAAGAAATTGAATGAGTTTCGACTTTGAATCATCCCCATGTATGATGACTTTGTGTGTCTGCAAATGCGTTGGACATGTGAGTTAGAGTGGCTCACTTCTCAGCTTACAAAGCTTTTTTAACGACCATTAATTGGTGATGCCACTTAGAGGCGTTTTCGGTTGTCTTCATTTACTAATCATGACCAGTTACTTGTATTCATGGGCTTTTGGTGAGCATGAGGCGAGGACTTTGATTTCCCTCCCTCCTTGCCTCGATAATGTTCTCACGCAAAATCCGAATTGGCGGACCACTAACAAAACCCTGCGACCAATTATTTGCCTGAATTTACATAAGCAAAGAAATTCATTAGCACTCGGTATGCCTGTGTGACGAGGTGACGTCGCTCCAAAACTAGCCATTTCGTTATCAGCAGCACCCTCGTCGGTGTGCAACATTGCAAATGGAATCTACTCCATTAATGCCTCTAACGTACACACAAGACCCTTGAAGCCAAATCCACAATATCCTCAAATGTTGCCGCTCGCATTCCACGATGGCACTGGGTACCACAATCAGCCTTCGTGGTGAAAAGTTCCTTGGCAGTTCTACATCTTGCCAGGTGGGTCCTAATTCGCATGTGTTCTGTCCGCGCGGATCGAATCAACCTTAACAAATCCATTCAGTTCAACCTCCTTCTGCCTTATTGCAGCCGATATTACTAACTCAACCCCATGACGAAATGAATGTGCGAATTGGACAGTTTTATTCAAAGTGGTATAAATACATCCACCGTACCGCTAAAATGAAAAGCCTTTCCATAACCTTCCTCCCATCTCCTCTTTGCTTTCCTTCAAAGTGACCTCAGTGTCGCTGCCATCAGATTCTTCATAGGTGAACTCCTGGGCTTCCTCTAACACTTGCCTAGAAGAAAGCAATACTGACCCAACTAACCCAAAATATACGGCTGAAATTGGGTGTAGCTTGTCTACTTGACCTCAGCCTTCCTGGATTTGTGACGAGACAGACTTTTTACGACAATACAGACGACAGTTAGGAAGACACTGAGGAAGCCATAAGTGACACAGGCCGCGAGAATAATGTGGTATTCTCGATTAAAAGTGCCTCCTCAAGTGAAAATTCGGGACACCATTACCTTCATCATGAAAAACAAATCGACTTCTATCGGTCTTTGCCTCCTGAAGTACCAACTCTAGGGCAAATGGAGCCCAAACAAACAGCATACACGGTAACATGTCGCATGGCGAATCCACATTAACATGGCGCCTCGGCAGCAAAATGACCAATGGAGAAGAAGTAGAAAATTCAAAAGCAACTTTAACAGAAGGAAGATTTGCCATATTGCTTACTAACTTTGCCTAAAATGCGAGTGTTTCATAATATTTGCCAACGTATCCATCTTACGAATGAATTTTTGCCCATTGTAATTATGAGAAGAAAAGGCCAATGTTTAGAGTATAATGCATAAAGTGGCCAACTAGTAATAACTTCCAAAGATCAGATAAAATTTACTCCACCTTGATGTTAAAGGATTTTAGACTTTTTAAATTTAGCAATATCATTTCATAAATCACGAAACAAAAATTGACAATTACTTGCAAATTTTGCGAAACATGAATTGCTGTTGCTAAATGCAAAATTATTAACCAATAAGTCAAAAGATTTACCATGTGTGATGATTATTTTTTTAAATGTGCTTGGTAGGCTAGAGGCGGGTGGACAATTGGAATTTGGTTGCGGAGCTGTGTGGCGATTTCTAGCAGTGCTACGAGTTCCCTTTCTGAACTCTTTTACAAGATCTCTTTGTAATTTCTCTCTTACCCATAATAAGAATGTCGAGGCGTGTTCGGACTTCTAATAACAAAGGCGGTAGTTGGATGAGGAGGGACTCTACATTGTTGGCTGCGCTGGCGGAACTTCCCCATTTCAAAACAGGAATGAATTTGGGGAATTGGATGAAGACCATGAGGTTCAACATCTGCTGATCTTCCACGCTCTTCTACATGAACTTTTCTCAGCAGCAATTGATGACGGTGTCTCACCTGACTCCAACCTTGGCCAGTGCTGTGCGATACTGGCTCAACTCGTTATCGACCAGCGAGAGGAGTCGCCGGCTAGAAGTTCTTTCGCCGCGACCAAAAGTTAGGCAAAAACGACTGGGAGTACGCTGAGGTCCTGCAAATCCTAGCCGAACGGACCTTCAGAGGCTGCCCACCTAACAAGGTGAAGAGTTGGGTCGCTGTCTAATTCAAAACCGGAGTTCGACCATCGAGCATCCCGACGAAGCTCCACGCCGTGAAGACCAACAATCTCAGCTAGTTGGTCGAGGCAGCGACCAGGAAGCGTCGGGAACTCCCCCTGACATCGCCGTTTTATATGGCCAACCACCACTCCATATAGAAACCACCGACCGCATCCTAAACGTCGACGTTGGACTCCGTCGCGTCGTATCTCAAAAGTAGGTAAGCTGCACCACTCCTTATCCTGCTTGCTTTCCCGTGGTTCCCTCCCATTTATGCGAGTCTATGGCAAGCTGGAGGGGCGTTCCTTCAGTTTCCTCCTTGACTCAGGCGCAGCCAGGCCGTTAGTGAGTCTCCAAGCTTCCCCAGATCTCCGCATTAAGTTTCGTACTGGTCCTCCCTCTGCAAAACTTCTCTCAACAGAAGGGAGGAAGATGAGGGCAAAAGGGGAGACGTCGTCAAAAGCCTCGTTGAGGAGGGAACCTGGACAGTGCAATGTAAAATATGCTTCGAGTTAGTTTGGGATGCGATATTTGTCGTTGACTTCCTTCGTATTACCAAGGTGGTCCTGAATTTCGCAAAAGCCACATTTGCGACCCAGTAGCATAAGGAAGCAATCGCAGTCAAACCTCCTCAAAAAAGGACTCAGGTGAAATCTGTAGCGCCTTTTTCGGGGCTGCGGGCATCCTCATTAGCAACTTAGATTAGCTTTGCACCCAGTTGACGCAGATCACCAACAGCGAGAGAAAGGAGCCACGCTCATTGCTTAGCAAGTACCCGAACATGTTCTCATGGCAAGGAGCGAAAGTCGGACGAATAAATATCGTTAAACATACCATTTGGCAACCACTCGGACGTATGCTACTGCCTTTCCTGGACGAAGTAATAATTTTCCAAGTGCCCGGTAAAATTTACTTCACCTTGTTATGAAAGGATTTTAGGCTATTTCTTTGAATTTAGCAATATCATTTCATAAGTCGCGAAACAAACGCTGACGATTGCGTGCAAGTTTTAGGAAGCATGAACTGTTGTTGCTAAATGCAAAATTATTAACCAATAAGTCAAAATTTATGTCACGGACCTTCTGTTCACGCAGATCTGAATTAGAGACACATAAAGGCTAATTTAAAAGCGATTTTAAGTCTCACTAGTGTTCCTATCCAATATTTTTGCGCTTTTGGAGGAACTTATTGCATCGCCATTTACGTCAATGGCAAAGGTAACTTCTATTCGAATAAACCCACACGGCGATGGTGAAGTATCTGATACGTAAAACCCACTCACCAAGCTGTTACTATCTGTCACCGTACTCCCGCCTTCACACAACTGGAACGGCATTTCTCGTTGATTGTCCAAAGATATCGTGAAGACCTCTGTCGTCTTCGCCGAGATTTTCACGTTACGCTCCATCAACGTCGTAATTACACCACCTTCCATCGACGAATCCATTGATAGTGGTGTCACTTCCATCATCACCATTGCTTGTTTATCAATCAGATTAGACGCTAGCAACGTTCCACCATAGACTGCTGCCTCGTCCGGATTGACGGACTTGTTAAACTTACTGCCACTGAAGAATTCCTGTAGCAGGTGCTGCACCTTCCAAATACGCGTCGATCCACCCACCAATAATGCTTCATGAATATCGGTCTTGTGCAACTTCGCATCTCCCAACGCCTTGTTTGTAGTATCCAGCATTCCGTCAAAAAGGTCCGAGCACAATCGCCCAAAACATTGCCGTTAGATAGGCACGGCAAAATTAATGTCCCCGAATAACGGCTCTATATTGATGCATGTGCGCTCAAGCAAGCATAATGTTCCTTTGGCATTCTCTCACGCCTTTCTCAGATGACTGGTAGCCTTTGCATTGGTTGTCACATCCATTTCCGCGTGTCCTTGCTCGGATTTCTCTGTACAGTGGTCCACCAGTCGAGGGTCAATGTCACTACTACCCGTGTGCGTGTCACCACCAACAGCTTTCACATCAAATTGTTCATCCCCCATGGACATAATAGACACATCGAAGGTACTACCACCTAAATCGAAGATGAGCATGTTGCGCTGCCCGTCGATGCCCTTGACTAAACCGTAGACAAGAGCAGCTGCCATTGGTTCACTGATGACGCGCATCACAGTCAAACCTGCTACTTTGCCAGCATTACGTGTTGCCTGACGGTGATTGCTGTTAAAATTCACTCTCATTGTGATTACAGCATTTGTCACCTTCGTGCCCAAATAGCCTCTGCTGTCTTCTTCATCTCCAGCAGCACCATGGACAGGATCCCCTCCTCAGTGAGTCGTTTTGCCTTACCACAGCACGTTACTTCAACCTTCGGTTTCTTGTTTGAATTGACCTCATTGAATGGCCAGAGCTTCCTATCATCTACACGACCCCATCGTTGAAGCGACGTCCGATTGGACGCTTCACATCGTACACTGTGCCGGTGGGGTTCATAGCGGTCTGGATTGTTGCGACGTTGCCAACGAGGTGTTTTCTATCCGTAAATGCCACACAGTTCGGTGTTTTGCCGCAATCCTGAGCATTGGCAACGATTTCAAACTTGTCACCTCAAAAACCACCAACGCGGCAGAAGGTAGTTTCTAAATCAATGTCAATGATAAAACCAGCTGACCAGCTGTCGAGGAACATGCGAGCGTCCATGTGCGTGGTCTGATAGTGGTGACCCTTACGACCGCCTAACACCCTACATTAAGTGCTGAGTATCTTCACAATGTGCATTAAGCACGAGACGCTCTTAGCCAAACAGACACTGCCATTAATCATTGCTTTTATTGGGTGGCATCTGCCCCCAGGAAGGTGGGGACGCACAATGTCGGCTGTGGTAAGAATACGTCGGTAAGTGAGCAGCTCAGTATTGATGTTGTGATGGTGGGAATAATGCAGCGCTGAAGCACACACTGATTAACTCATCATTGGTAGTCTTTTAATGTCTACGAGGTTCTATGCAGAAAGTTGGTAATGCTCACTCCGAGTGCTATAGTCTTCCATGAGGTCGTGACTCTCCAGCGAGAAGCAGTTGAGTAAGGAAACAGAACGGACGAGGCTTGTGCAGTGACAATCCTGTGATTGTGTGACGTTAGGCCTAGTTCCACGAAAAATTATAAGCTCTTTGTACCACCATTGGTCCTCTACTTTACTTCATTTTGCATGATATGCACCCTCTCTACCCTCCCAATTCGCTCCTGCGGTTAAATCACGTAGCTTTCTAAATAAGTGTCTTTCCCTTAAAATGACGCTCTCTTGCAACTCTAAATAAATTATACCCTTTTCTTCAATAGTAAACATTAAAGGGGTGACTTTGAGTGGTCTTAATCTCTGCAGTGATCTTATTTTATGAGGCTGGTGTGTGTTTTGAGCAGTCTCAAATAGTGATGTATTAACGCACTTATTCAAAGCCTCCTTATGCGTTGATAAAAGTCATGGGAATGAGAATATCCTTTGCAATGAGTAGGCGCAAGATTGTAATTGCCTTAATTACGAGCCCAAGTAAAACGGGATTTTAATTTACTACTATTACTGATTTATGTTCCATGTGAGCAAATACATGCGCCCCCAATTATGCATACAGCGTCATTAACCGATCGCGTGCAAAGTGGACGATCACCGGTGGAGCAAGATCACTAGCTTTGGCTCACCTGAGATTGGCTTCCGCAAAATTCTCTGATTAGTTGAATTATGTGAAGGAATAGTTGTAATTCATATTCATGACTGCATGAAAGGGTGGTCGCTGTACAGCTGCTCTTTCTCGTCTGACGAACTCACTCTGCCAATACCAAATGTGCTATTTCTTTTCCACTTTTCATTACAGCGTACCATTAAGCTCAGTCGGTAAAACCTAAGTCAGACACTGTCATACCAATAAACATTCTTAGTTGGGACTTAAAAACCGGCTTTGGGGAAATGCACAACGATTGTCCTGCCGTCATTTCTGGATTCGTGTCAACTGCTGATGGCTGCAATAGGTTCCTATCGGATCCTACCCGAAGTGTTGGAATGGAGAGGACGCGCTCTACCCAAAAGATCCCTTTTTTGGGGTGAAAGGTTTTGACGATGGGATTATAATTGGAAGGCACCATTTGTTCCCTTAAAAGCCAGGACAAATCGCTGTTTCAAATGAAACGAAAATCTGTGGCATTGAAGCACTATGGAGGAGTGAAATAACAGGATGGTCAATGCTGCGCATCTGTTTGTCGGCTTGCCTTTGAAATGAGGCTTTTGCGCGCTGAAGTCCCTTTTCCACGAAGGAGCACCTCAACCTATTCAATTACACTTAAACACTTCAATGTGCTGCAACGTTGTCTGTCCTTCCCGATGCGTCCATTTCACCGACATCTACCCCGTCAAACTTTGCATTACTCACGAGGAAATGCTTTGAGAAAGGACCATGAGGTTAGATCGCTTGTATGTAGCTCGAGTCTACACGACCACGCTTATAGCACAGCAATTTGCGGCATAATCGACTAGGCAAAGGCAATGACAAAATGTGACTTGGAGGCTTAAGCAAACACAACAACTTTCACGCAACGTTTTGTGCACTTTATTTCGACAGCGTCTTTTTCTCACCTTAATATAATGAAGCCACTCATAAGCCTGACAAAACGTTGGAGGGATTGTAATGCGAATCGCGCGTTGATTGGCTAAGCAAAGACATTCCATCAGATTTCATCGGTTGGCAGTCATTGCATCTGCAGGCGTCGTTTANGCATCCTCAGTTGCATACAATTTCGATGGATGGCACGATTGCATCTTGGGTGTCATTTTAGCATCGATTATGTTATGATGACTAGCGTGGGGAGTTTACCAAGGAAGCGCTGAGGAAGACGCTCAAAAGAAGAAAGTGACTGTGGAAAACACTGCGCTGTTTGCTTTATGCTTCTTTTCGCTTACAGTCACTTATTTGACTATATTTTCTTCGTTGGGTGGACTGGCCATTGGGCCATGCCATTAGTCTCACTCCCTTTTTTTACCATCTTACCTACAATGCAATCTTTGTGCTTACGACTCCGACTCTTGTTTTGATTTGAGTTCGGCCACAAATTGACTCCTACGCTCCTTATCAATATGTACTTGTTCGTAACGTCACACATATGTGACATGCGTTCATTACAAACTCATGTTGGTTGAAGGTATGCCATATCTGGATTTCATAAATGGAAGGCATTTCTGGATCCACTGCTTCATTTCCGTATGGTAAATGCTGCAGCTAACGTTGTTGGCTAGACCCTTCCAAGGTCTGGACCCAGTAGAAGCTATACATGGACAAGAGACTGGCAAAATCAAGTTAAATCAAACACAAATTTTACTAGTTACACGCAAAGATATTGGTATTTACTGTTTGCCATAACTTTGGGCACCTGATGTATTTAACGCAAACATCCATTTGTGTTACGCTTTTTAGTTACTTTGGCAATCACGCAACTAATTGCGGAAGGCACAAAGCACAGCACTCTGAGCGAGACGTTTTTACCAAATGGTCAATGTTCACGACCAAATTTCATCATTCAACTTTCTGCCTATTGACCATATTTGTCAGATTTCAGTGTTGGAGGACACTTCTCTAAACTCAGATGTGAGGCACTAGTCTAGCTGAGCGGCGAAGTCGACACATTGTTCTACCATTTACGTGCCCCTCCATTCACTCCGAATGGTGTAATGCAGACGTAGCGGAGAGGTTTCGATGTTAATACAGAGGTGCTGATGATACACTCACAATCTCGGCACCTGTCATGCCTCGAGAACAGCGACAAATCACTTCCGAATGCACTTTTCTTATTTGACGAAGGGTAAACCTGCAAACATGGAAATTCAATTGACTTCAAAAATTATTAAAGCAGAGGTAATCATCAATCAGTCCATTCACATTCGTAGTTGAGCCTTAAGTAAACTGTAGCACCATAGCTAACTACTAATGCAGAAGTGGACGCATGCCATTTGGCCTTTTGTTTTTTTTATTAGATTATAAGGCAGCCACAAATCGTCATTCGGAAGACCGTTGATGTTTGTGTTCCCTGAAGACAGCCGTCCTACGGGAACCTTAGCAGTAGGTCGCCTACAATCCAATTGGCTTCTCCTCGAAAAGGATGCCAGAAATGTGACCAAATGAACAGCACTCTGAAAGCCACTTGCTCCGGGGTGCTTTGACTAGCAGTGAGGAAAAGTCACCTTGGCACACTATCGCCATCATCCATTAGGTTTCACTTCAGTCTATTAGTTCTGATGACTGAAATATGACAGCTTCCACCTATGTCTTGCAGTACTTTGATCTTTTTTTCAACCTTTGCGACTGAAGACGGAAGGAACATCTGCCGGGATGAGTATGCGCAGAAAGTATGCAGCATCAAGTTTGGCAAAGTGCGATTTAACAGTTTGAGGCAGGAACAGACCTACGCGAAAGGCCAACAAAGCATCCCTGAATGCAAACTGTCGTTCGGCATTGTATGGTTCTGCAGCTCGGATCATTTTAAGCAAACCAAAGCAGGATCATGATGTCTGGATAAGAGAGCAGATTTCGCAGCTTTTTGAGTTAAAGCGATTTAATTGTCCAAAACAAATAACAGTACATCCCACCGGCCTTTGTGTTGTGTTGACGACGTTTGTCCTCACTTTTTATGACTGCTATCGTTACAGCCACGAGGGAGTGGAGACGAACGCCTAGTCAGTGTCGACACCGTAACTGCTTCTCCTAGCGTGCAAGGTCGACTTTTAACTCAGTTGAAATGGCAAATCTAGAAGGCCTCTTCCCCTTTGCGTTGACAATCCTAGAATGAATTAGAGGTGGCGAAAATTGATTTCTCGATTTTATGCATCTGTTAACAACACATTTATCTCGAGCGCATCCATCTTTCCACCTGTTCTTCCCACTAAATCTGCTAAATTGCAATGAATCATTGACACCTGATTTTCGTCAATAACGCCGACACTTTCAGCTGTGGCACCACGCACCTCCTCCACCATGTGTATCACTTGTATGTGCCACCTGCATGACATTCTATACTGAAAATGTCAGCATCGCTCACACCGTCAATCAAAGTCATTGTCAAGCGGCAGAGAGTATGTGGCACTTTGATGTCATGGTAAAGTAGTCAGGATAGAACAGTCGAGTGGTGGGACACACGGCTTCTCCAAGCAATTTTCGAACAGCATGTGCATCATTGGCGCAAACAACTTTTGATTCCACCTTCTCGCTCTCATTGACATGAATCACAGCTTAGTAATCGGCACTTTCCTGACGTTCAACTCATGCGTTGCTAATTAATGGTCGGCAATAAAGGTGTTTGCGAAGTAAACCGTGAGGATTTTACATCCTGATGCCCCAGCAAAGTATGCCAATCTGCATGTCATAACATTGCATCATTGCCTTCTGCTAGTCCAACTTGTCTGATTGATAGCTTTATTATGTTTGAATTGGGTAATTGTTTTCGCGTAAGCTAGCGCAATGTGGTCACCTTTGTGACCCTGACTAAAATAGGCAGTCCAAACAAACAAAGTATTACAGCAACCTTTGAATTGGGCTTTTGTTCACACACAGTTGGGCTCAGTGAATTCGACACTCTTGCCCCTTGCAAAGCTCTTCGTTTGTTTGTGCGCACAAAGTGCGTAGCAGTGCGGTTGGCAGGTAAAATATTAACAAACCGCCACCCACTTGCTAGCATCTAAATCGAAATAGGAATATTTCCAACCGCACTTACTCTGTGATCAAATACCGCAATTCCTTCATGACTACACCTCGCTTGCCTGCCAGAGACCCGAGACTGGTAAAAGCGATGCGCTATGGAAGGCCTATTTGATCTGCAGGAAAGTGTTTGCCTATTAATATTAAAGGAATACAACCCACAAGTCAAATATATCTTAAGAAGAAAATGGGTCAACAACTTCTCACTCGCCTTTGATAGTCTAGTGACTTTAACGTGCATCTCGTTGCTGACTCATTCGCGCTAATCGATCAATCGATCAGAGCATTTGTCTTGAAATCGTTGCTCATTGGTTAACTGGTCAAGCGATCGATGCGATGTAGGACACTCGCGCACACAAGCTCAGTTGTTAGCAGTTCATCGTCCGGCCAGGCGGCGAGTCAGCGCTTCCCCCCAAAAACAAATTTCCTCATCTTTTTGATGGATCACTGGTTCCTATCTGCATACTGGGCGAGTCCATCGTTACTGCAACGATGGCATTCGCAAATTTCACCCAGGCTGCAAATGAAGTTGCTCAATATGCTGTGCAGTAACAGTGATCAACTGTCGAGCTTCAATTCATCTTTAATACTTAGGTTTTTGTAAATGCATAGTCTTTGTGTCACACTTGAATTCTTACTGGGTTACTTAGCCTACTTCTACGCTTGCAAGTTTCTGCATCAGAATGAGCAAAAGTTGGCTTTGTATCCCCTCATTTTCTTCCCAGTTTCTTTCTACTGTCTCTTACTTAGCATTCTACTCCTCGTACACTTTAAATGCGCAACCACTAGTGTTTGCATTCATTGGAAGAGTTTGAGGTCCCTCCACTCTCCTCTTTAATGTGGATCAACGCTTTATCCAGGCACAGACTTAAAAAGATAACCAAGAACATAAATTTGTCCATCACGTCAAAATCTTCGGAGGTGAGCCGCCGATTCCCTTTCTTACTTATACCTACGTCACATTTACGCGTCTGTACAATACTTTTCAGAGCACGAATCCATCAGCTTACATATTGCAGTACAACTGCTTGCACTGTAGTCAATGAACACAAAGTCTGGCTGTAGCAGATTAGGCTTGGCTAGACAACGCTACCACTTCTTTCACCAACTGTAAATGAACAGAAGGACATTGAGGTCAACTGAGACCTTTCCATTTTGTCTCTCATACATTTAGAAACAAGATGCACACGTAGAACTACTTGCCACAGGGTGCGCAGCGGAGAAAGAAAATTTCCTCCGCCTGCAACAAGGCCTAGCTCAGCGTCACTTCTTTATACGCCCCATTCTTCAAGTGCTTTTTTTCCCACTCTTCTATAGCACTGTTACTTACACCATGCATCATCGCGGCACATTAGGTCCAATTTCTTTAGTCTTTAGTTTTTTCATTTGTCACTATGGCTTCTTCGAGTACTGACGTCGCTGCTCGTACGGATGGGCATAGAGATAACAAGATTCCGCGTACTGAAGATGTTACTGCTGGTGATGCCACTACTGTTCTTCCTTTGGAATCAATGCCTAAACTTAATCAAGGCATCTATACAGCCATATCCCGAAGGAGGTTCCATATTACTGTGCCGGGAGTATGCAATGCAGGAGGAAAGAAAAGTCTACTCATTAATACCTTTGCTATAGAACCTATGGTGTGGGGTTGGAAAAATAACGCTCCAGTGAAAAATAATCTATGGCCATGTTATGATTCTTTCCTTTTGGATAGTTTCAATATACGACTTTCAAAATTTGTGCCTTACTACCCATGTTGGAGTTACTACGAATGATTTTAAAGTTCGCCCTACTGCATGATTGCGAATATTGGCAAAGGTCAAGAGACGGACATTACTGTAGACGCTCGCACCGAACGAGACATGAAATTGGAACTAGTAAAATTTGGCAGTGTTTACAGTCGCTTTGACCGCTTTCATGAAGTTTGTGATGTCAAACTACCAGGCATGCAAGGCGAATATAATTACTATCGGAAACTGCATAACGCTCCTATGCGGTATTAACTACAAGGAGGATCATGGATCCTTAAGCATAGACGCATCATCGTTTCCCTATTGACAGTGAAAAGACTTCCTTCATTGGAGATGTCTTGGAGGGTTGGCATCCACCTACATCCGATCAACCCTGGTTAGTACTTACAATGCCTGAAGTAGGAGCACTAGCAGAAAGTACAAATAAGATCAACATTTACGGTTCGATAATGATGGAAACTGAACTCAAAGTACATTGACCTACCCTTCAGCGCAAATGGTATTGAACGAACAATAGCGTTGGAAGATTTGGTCTACAACAGTAACAACCACACAAGAAGTACCCTGTCTCATTTGAGAAAATAAATTTTTTTTCTGAAACTGTTGCTTTCTTCTTTTGAAACTGTTCGGAGGAAGAAATCTTCCAATCAAACAACTCTTCTATTTTCAAAAAACCCCTAATGCACGCTTTGTCATAACTTTTAGGTGTCTCATTCTTCTTCTTCTTTTCTTCACGATAGTGAAGGAGAGAAGGGGGGGGGGGGCGGCTAGGCCGCCATAGGGCCTAAGGAACCTAAGGCCCCTAAGGCCTTAAGACTTAGCCTACTTAGACTACTTAGTAGTAGGCGGCCTAGCCGCCCCCCCCCTTCTCTCCTTCACTATCGTGAAGAAAAGAAGAAGAAGAATGAGACACCTAAAAGATATGACAAAGCGTGCATTAGTGGTTTTTTGAAACAAGAAGAGTTGTTTGATTGGAAGATTTCTTCCCCCGAACAGTTTCAAAAGAAGAAAGCAACAGTTTCAGAATTTCATAATTCATCTTTTTTAGCAGCATATTTCTTTTCATCAGCCAGTTTTTTCTCAATAGACTCTCTTTTGAAGGGATGTTTTGTGCGTTCCCTTATTTCTTCTGTCGGATAAAATTGTTCGGCGGGTAAATTGTATGGTCGGGGTAGCCAGAGATTGAGGTCACTGTTTTGCAAATAAAACAGTAATTTCTTTGCTCTCCATATTAGGTAACTGCCAATATCCTTCATTGTTGCACTAGGCGAAATCATGCCATGTTTATTCTCATAGTCAGAGACTATTTTGTAAAATTCGTTTCTTTTCCTCATAAACCATCGGTAGCCATGGAGATTGCATGAAAGATCGAAAAGATTGCAGCCATTAATCATTCCTTCGTATTTTAACACCTGTTCGGCGTAGTCCCTTAAGACTGGGTCTTCTCCGGAGGGAAAATAGTCAATTTCGAAATTAAGACTCTTATCATTAATAAAGTGCATAATAAAATTCAAATCCACAGATGCCTTGAATATTTCAGGGTGTAGGCTTTGCAGTTGACCCCAATTAAATTTATAATCGGGTTTTAGGAGTTCACGGCCTGCTTTGATAATCTTTTCAATAATTGCATCCTGTATTGACTGGTCTACTCTTTCCCTCCCTGCCATTTGAGATCCAAACCTCTGTAGATCCTGCAGGTTTTGCGCAATGTAGGCCTGCGCCTGTTCAATACTTGATTCATTGCGCTCTGGCGGGTCAGACCCCATTCGAACTCTGCGTCTTTCTTGCTTGTTTTCACTTTGACACTCTCCAAAGCAAGCCTTTTCGCTTGCAGCTCTTTCTTCACCTCTTACGTCTGTTTTCGACAATGTCATTTTATCGAGCTCTACACACCCTTCATCGTCCCCATCTACTTCCGTCATTCACTCGCTACAGATTTGACTGACCACATACTAGACTGCACTACACTTTCCAGATGACCATATCGTATGTCTCATTGCTAATCGCCCCGTTTCCTGCCAGTTTACACGTCTCCCACTTAATTCTACCATTTCAACTTAGTACAGGTCCCACTAATGTGGTCTCTACTCTCATTTGACTCTCGAGAGGGACCATAAAAATACCGATTTGCTCTTAGTTTGCGATTCGCAGTTTGGACAAACTTTTGCTTGCCGCAGTGCTTGTGTCCAATCTTTTGACCTTCAATCGGTCTATGTGACTAACCCGTTACAAAACTTGCGAGAATGAGCAAATTCTTTGCTAATCATTAGTGGAAAAATCATTCGCTGTGCCTTCGTGTGTTCATGTAGTTCTATACAAATACACATTGCAAAGGCTAAGGAATGAGAGGATAGTGTACAGAGAGCTGAGACAATTGCTCAACCGGTTGTCTGTCTGACTGGTGGCAAAATCTCTCACTTCTGCAAATTGATAAAATTGCTCCACTGCAACGGTAGCTGCTGCCTGGTTAGTTTGATTTATTTCGTAGGCCTTCCCTATTTAAGCTGAACTATTAAAAGAGAACAAGCTGATTCCTTGACAAGGCAAAACCGACTGTATCCTTGAATAGAAGTGGACTCTTTATAGTACGGCGCATGTGAACAAGCCGCCATGTGCATTCGCAGCGACATCATGCAACCCCTGAGGACAGTTATTTAGATATCAAAATACACGGAAAGTGTCTTTATCACAACTTTGCTGGTTGCGCAGTTAGCCACTCAGTCGACCATCTATCCGACCAACAAGCCAACTAAATACCACTAAGCAAGTAATTGTGATTTATTACGTCCTCTGTATAATTCGTGTTTGCATTGGTAATTCGAAACAGACTTCAATGCTATTAAGATGTAATGCAAGAAAAGTTGTTGGCCACTAATCCGCAAATATCACCGGTAAGTGAACTAATGTGAATTCATGGTAAGTTTACCTAATCCTGTGCCTGCGTGAATCGTCAAAACTGCTTCAAAGATTGCTTTACTTGAACTCCACATGGATGCGCCAACTTTGAGTGTGCTATGTGGTTTTTCTATTGTCTGCTTAATCCACATTACACATAGCAAGCGGATTAGCTGATGGTATCACAGAGGTGAAGCTCTTCCATAGCTAGAAATGCAACTAAAACCAAATGCCCTTCAAAGCTTAGCGCCTGTTTTCGTTAATCGAACGTCATTGCCATTAGCAACAAACGAAAATGCACTACAAAGTTTAACTATTTTGGCGGTGACAGGACGTGAATATACCACCCAAGATGCAAAACTTTACTTCCCCTCCTTTCCTGATCAACGGCGCTTCCTTAATCACAGGTAAGCTTTTATGTGGCTAAATCTAGTTAGTTCCCGTGATCTGAATTGCTAGAAGTCGCAATTCGTTGCGTCTGTGGCATTGCAGCCATGCAGACAGAATAGGAAACTTCACACTACCAGCATTTATTGCTTTTTCTTGATTTTGATTTGTTGGTTTTTATGTCTGCCGAGCAGACAAGTCTAGGCGCAGTCGCAGTTACTTGCCATTTACGAGTTCCTGAGTGCAGCTGCAGCTGTGATCGAGATGGCGTCATCCAGAAGCTTTAATGCAGCCATGCATGGGTGGAGTTCAATTCTCAAAAGGTTTTGAGGACTTTGGAAAATTTAGACTTTTAGGTGTGAAGTACGCCTTAATCGGCAAAGGAAGGAGTGGCGAGCTGACGTTGCAGTTTATATTGCATTTTAAACTCAACTCTCGAGTGTTCTGCTTGATACTCTAGGGCAAGGAAACGCCTGTAAGGGGGGTCGGGGAGAGTTCGTAATAGGGTGGATGCGATGAAGTAGAAATTAGCACGGGTTAATGACTGCAACACAGCGTCACTATTCTGACCTCATTACTCGAAGGCAGTCTAGTCCGAATCACTCTTTGCCGGGTTTTGATTACTCCGTTGTTAGTCGACAGTCTGATTGGCCAGTCAGTCAGTGGGTAGTAATCCGACACGTTAGCTAACGTACCACTCGTCAACCCTATGCCTGCAAGTAGGTTAGGGTAGGCACCCAAAAGCAAGACACTATGTTCCTTTTGTACTGTCATAAAGGGCTCTCCCATCCTGTGATAATGTATGGGTCGCTGTGAATGTCACCCTGACTGGAATACCTTCATTCCTTTCCTCTCCATCACAATGGCATGACGCAGCGCCCAAAGCCTTGAAGTGGCTTAGCTTACAATGGCCTTGCGCAGAGTCATCAACTTGAGCATTCTCAATTCTTTTAGAGAGCACGTCGTAGAGACCCCAATTCAACACATTGCTCCAGTCGGTATAGGTTGGATTAAAGTTCTTGATACAACATAGCCGCCATTTGGTTTGCATGGTAGCGAGGAGATGGCTGTTGTGTTGTCCAAGGTTCTGGTGGAATTTCATGAGACAACTCATCTCAGTTGACTTATCCACGAGCCCACTGACAAAAACTACGATAAGTAGTGTCTGATGGGGTTGGAGGGATTGTAGGGTGATTGTTAGATTATGATTGGAAAAGTGCGAGAGATCCACTGCATATAGTAGGCGGTCGCAGTAGTCAGGCGCATCCATATACTCGAAGAAGGAAATGCATTGGTCCATCGTATGCATGCTGCCTTCGACACAAGTTGTTGCAAAGATAAGCCTGCCATTTGCAACACCATTTGTGCTCTTTAAAATATTATTAGATGAATGACGGCTGAGGAGGTATAGCTCTGGCGGATGGAGGCAAATCGTGAAGTCACGTGGCGACAGCCAAGCCAGGTGTGGGTCTCTAAACAGCCAAATGTGTACAGGTCTTTGGTCTCGCATCTGCGGCAGCTCTGTTAAAGTGCGTTGGAGGGATTCAAGCTGGGCATTGTAATACATAATAGCTTGCAATGCGTTCCGATGAGAATTTGGCGCAGGTTGAGGAGATAGCTTTCGGAGAAGACATTTGTCAAGCCAGCTCCACATGTTAATCTGCTGATGTAGGAGAGTGGAGAACTTCGGCATTGAAGGTATTGCCCTCCATCTTGGAATAGCCATGCAACAATTGACCAGATCACAACCGTTGAGATATTGGCAAATTTGTAACGCCAATTCAGAGGAATGTTCGGTAATTTTGCGACGTGAGCTGTTTTGAGCCTATCTTTTCAAGAAAGAATGTCATTTTCGGTTATGAGTTTCAAATAGGTGAAATATAGTAGAGCGAAATAGTCAAATTACTAAGGAGGTGTAAACAGAAATAATAATGAGAAATAAATGTTGGCCTTTAGGACCTACCATTGGTGCGAGACGCTAGCGTAGATCGATGGCGTGGTAGATGCGCCGAGGCTTAAATACATTGCGCCCTGGAGGGGGTGTCCGAGTGACCCCACTGAGATGACAGCTCATTGGTTCTCGCCGTATCGCCTGGTCTGACATTCGCGCATCAGCAACACCTATCTGACTCCCCTTTACCCGACTATAGGGGCTGCAATTTAATAACATGGAAACTTATAATCTTGCGCGCAGAGTAGTGCATTGCAGCAACTATGGCATCAATACCGCCACCTATTTTACCGCTACGAGCCATTAACTTGATAAGACAGAAGGCCATTCTTTAGAACAGTCCTTGCGTATTTGCAGTTGGCATTGACCACGCACGTGCCATGGTGTATTTAGGCTAATGTAGATATTGAGCCGTGAAACAACAATGCCTTTATCTGCGAAATAATCCTCAAGTGTCGACTTTAACACAACCTGTCATTATCAGCATCGACACTACAGCTCCTCATAACGAGTGATGAAATTAAACCAACGTAGACTAGCTCTGATTTATTTACGAATTTCAAATTCGACGATGGCTGCGTCATGGACAAAAGGTAGCGACTAGCAAAACGATGATCCTGGGGAGCAATTTACTGAACTGTCCTGAGTTCTGTCGGATGGCACGGTCATCAGTGTTGTCGCTGCTTCGAGTGAACCTCCTCCTCATTGACACTTCAGCTTAGGGTTTCCAAACCGAGGGAATTGGCTGTATGGCACGCAGCAAAACTGTGGATGAGTGTGTTGTAGAAGAATTTCTAGTTTAACTCTTTACAGAGGTAGACAACTTTGCCTTGTTGTTTAACATGCTATTGAGAATGGAGAGGTCCTACATTTGCTTAGTTGTGATCTGAGAATCTCCTGCCTCAAGCAAATTTTATTAGCTTCACTCTGCCAACTCAGGAGTTACCGTCCATTCTAAAGCTTTTGCAGAATCAATCAACGTCTCAGCGAGCAAGAAACGAGACGATTTGGTAAGTATCGTGTTGATGGTTGACAACCAAGCACCAAAATCTCCATGCCTCTCATTCCACAATTCCATAGTTTCATTTGCTACCACGCATTTAGTGTCGGTTTATACAGCTAGTGACGTGA
Organism: Taenia hydatigena; assembly: GCA_036345935.2. Lineage (NCBI taxonomy): Eukaryota > Metazoa > Platyhelminthes > Cestoda > Cyclophyllidea > Taeniidae > Taenia > Taenia hydatigena. Next base: position 63,301 of record JADWOT020000470.1, read on the forward strand.
GCAACTAACATCACGTCTATGGTGGTGCCGAACAATGTCAGCGCAAGATTTCAAGGAAATAGCGGTAAAGACGAATGAATAGGATGTGCGATCGCAAATCCGAGTACAGATTGCAGCCTTGAATTGCAGTCGCGATTTATATCCGTCAGCCGAGGAGCAGTGACACGAAGGCAGAACTGCTATTGAACTGACGAATCGACGGGAAACAGTTGCTAAGAACGGAAACGAGGCTTCCAATGGGGAACCCACAGAAATGATCAAGTGGGCACCGAACTTAAAGCAACAGGAATTGGACACGGTGACTATGAGACTTTGATGATCCCTTTTGTCGTAGGAAAGAGGAGCGAGATAGGCATAACCGACTGTGGACATAACACCTTGCTCATGTCTCCTAGATGGCAGTGCAAATTACAGAGCTTGTCGCCGAGCCAACACAACCTTGCATACAAACGCTGCTGACTTCGTTCATCACCACACCACATCATGTACGGCATATCATCCACCTCCACTCACATTCTGCCACGCATCCTGTTTTTCGAATTAAGCACATCAGAATGGAGTGCCACTGACGCACTGACTGTGACCCAAGAAGCGAATCGCCATTTCCACTCATCTTATTTGTCGCATACCTCCAAACGCTGCGCTAGCTCGCTCTCTCACTGCTTGTTCGATGCGCTCATGCCAACTTTATAGTCTCGGTTTGAGGACACTTCAACAGGAATCACGAGACGGGTGATATATCGCACCAGTGACGATGTAAGTTTATACAGTGAGGTCAGCTATGCCACCACCTGACAGTCGTCGCTCCACCTCCATTCTTTCCTTTGGTGCTGCCTCACCTCTTCACCCGTCAAACACTGCTTTCGTGACTGTTTCTTCATGCCACAAAATGCACAATCCGATGTCCTTGCCATTGGAACGTACAATTTAGGAATGGTTTTGCTGAATGAAGAAAGGAAGACGCTTTATTTGCGACCTTTAAGTGTGTGCAAAGAAACGCAATACATCAAGATGGCACAGAGGGGAAGCACAATGAAAGGAGGGATCTCCACGCCCCTCTACTTGACCTAGTTGGATGAGACTCTGGCGGATGAGGCCACAAGAGCGTCGAACATTTGCTGCTACCTTTTATGGCTTAAAACAATCATGACAATCCATGGTCTATTGCATTCTAATGTACATTCAGCGACAGAGCCTCCTTGACTTTGGGCGCTGCTTAAGACGCTCCAATGATTGCTTAGGTCAAATCCGGTCACTTCCATTGATGGTGTAGCTAAAAATACCGACCCTCATTGCACACATTAAACTCACTTTTATCGCTTGCGTCCAAAGTGGTTTAGCATGTCGAAGTCAATCCGCAAATACTTTGCAAGCTGACATTCATATTGAGGAATGCCAACTTTGCCGTGCAATGACATAACTTGCAATCGCTTTAAGATGCTGTGGTTTAAAGAATCGTAGGTCTTGCGGGTGATGTGAGTTCTGAGTGGAGGACACCAAAATCCTTTGTTAAATGACATTAAATTTTCTAATTTGGTGACTAAAACATTCAATTGTTTTACATTTTGCAGAATAAATGTGTCCGAATAGAAGGAATGAAAATAGAATTTGGATTCAGGCTCTTCACTTCCGAAATGGAACCTAGCTCTTGATGATTTGCACTAAGAAGTGGGACATCAGACCGAAGTAGAGTGCAGCCGCGGTTGTCCAGCTCTTGGTGCCTATGTCTGGAGTGAACGAATGGACGGTTTGTACTTAGTCACTCTAGTATGAGTTAGACTTGCCTGCAGTTGGGCGATAAGTCATGTTTGGAGTTATTTAGTAAGCATTAACAAGGCGGTTGATAAATAAGAAGTGAAATAATCGGATTTGCGAAATTAAGGCTGAAAAGCACATGACAGTCTATTTAAGCATGCCTAAATCGCATTCCTGTTTCCTGTCGTATATCTCTTTCCTTTCGATCAGATAATATACTTAGATGTTATTTGTAGACCAGAGGTGGGACGACAATTTGAACCTGGTTGCAGAGCAGGGCGGTCACTCCCATGAGCGCGACACACATTTCCATCATGAACTCTTTCTCTCTACCCTCTCTTACCCATAATGAAGATGTCAAAGCATAATCAGATTTCGACTAGCAGGAGCGGAAGTAGGGAAGAGGAGGAATCCGCCACACCAGAGTCCTTGAACCGAAGCACAAATCAAAATTCCCTAGAAGCAGAGCTTTACCCTTTAATTTATTGTAAGAAAGATGTTACAGGATGTGTGCTCGAAGCAGGGATAATCCTGACCACCGCTACTTCCGACATGACTCGAGAAAACAAATTTACTTGCTGCCAGGAAGCATTTCGTTTGGCTTAGGGCAAAGGTGGTCTTTTAGTTATTCACACAGAACCTGTTGCGAATGTGCAGTGTGGCAGTGCTGACCTATTTGAACTAAAATTATTCTTGCGCGTCCCTACACGCTGCATCGATGTGTCGCCAGAAGACCTGTGCGGCAGATCGGCGATTAAAGTGAATTCAATTAATTGATGCAGTCGTCACTTTGAACAGTCAAATGTCTTTCCATTGAATTCAGGGACGTGGGCATTGTCGAGGACTAAATTATGAAACAAACTGTCCAGCATTGTGTTCATCGTTTATTAAGAAGCCTTTTCGGAGGTCACTCGTGACGCAACGCCACAGTTGGACTTGCTACCACACATTTACCTCCGGCGTGAATAACTCGTGACGTAAGCATATCAAAATTCACAAAATCCTTCTGCTAAATTTTGGTAATGTGTACCCTCACTCCAAAAGCAAAGCAAAATTATGCTTCTTGAGTCAGAATTAATATGCCAGATGGTCTCCAATCTGATATGCTTAATTGAAAATACCGGATGTGTGCCAGAATGTCGACGAATCATGCCGATTCAGGTCGTCTAATTATACGACAAAGTAGCTCGTAAAGAATCCACGTTTGCTATGTCCAATTTCCTG